>ML170228.1:40650-103151 GCA_004355085.1 Rickenella mellea | reverse complement strand
GGACAGCTTGCGGAATGGAATGGAGCTTTGCAAGCTTGATGTCACCAACATCCAGGCCCCCCTTAGGAGGTTCATCGCGGGAGGGTATTAGGTTCAGGCTTTCCTCCAACGCCAGGAAGTCGGAGAAGGTGATTTCTTTCTCGAAGTATATGCTATCCCGCAACTCTGGTTTATTCCACAAAGCTTGGTGTAGTTCAATTAACCAGGGTGGGGTAGGATCGGTCTCGATGCTCGATCGCGCTCTTTTCGAGTCCTGCGTGTCTGACCCTGCACCGGATAAAGGCCGTTTAGCTGTCTCTGTCACACGAAATCCACGTCAAAGAAACCGTCGAATAAGGGAAGAAACATAACTCACTCTCGGCGTCATCTTCGACTGCACCGACCTTATCAGAACCTTTGCCAGTTATGATCAGGTGGACGGCCTCTTTGTTGTCCGTTTCTCCCTGAAGAGCTGAGGCGAGCGGACGGATAAGTGGAATTGGTTTAAAGAGACGACGAAACTCCGCCTCGTCAATAGCCTCTGTCCACCCATCCACTGAGTCGTACACGGTGTCGGCCAAAAGCTCCTCCTTGGGCTACGATATGTCAGTAGATGCTGGATTAAAAGAGGTGGACGACACTTACCTTCCAGAATTTGATGCTTTTTTCATCCGCTTGGAATGAAAATGTGTTTTGTAGTTCAGTAGCAAATACTGCTTGACAGTCTTGCGATGGCTCATTGAAGAGTGGCCGAGGCAGTTTGATGTAGCGAGTGACATTGTTGGGGCGCAATCGGTCGAAGAAAAGGTAGTTAACGGTGACCACGGACTCATGAGTTGCAGTGCTCTGTTCGTTGTTCATATCTGGCCAAGTTTGCCAGGTGTGTGTGGGTGAACAACCGAGTTCCTTACGTAATAGCCACTCGACACTTTAACTGACTCGAGTCGTGCAGCAGAATCCCTCACGCAATTATTACTGCACCAGCCAACTCTGACGATGCTTTCACCGGCAAGCCAAATCCACGAAGGACCATACGGTGCACATACTTGTTCATCTCTATTGGTATATGCCAGATTTTCTGGTTTGTAACAAAATCGACATCTCCTAGTTTACTACAGAACGCGATGGCGGCCCGCTCAAGCACTCCTCGACACCCATTCATCTTATCAAACGCTAGACATCGAGCAATGTGAGTTCACTTGGGAATGAGCACTTTGAGAGCGACATTTTCATCCCACATTGATGTTGTATAGCCTTTTGGATATTCTGGCGACTTCCAGTATGACCACGCCGTCAGTACGGAGATAAAGTAGGGCAATCAGATGGACTTGGACCAAGGGATGAGCAGCAGAATTAGAGTGTGTCTCTCGTCACCACCTGCTTCGACCGTCATTCTAATTCAATTCTCTGCAGGCATGTACCGCAAACATCTTGTGTGCAAGGCTCTGCGGACAGACTCGTCGTCAACTTCTTCAGACTACCGGCAACCCGTCGGAGAAAGCCATTGAGTCAAGTAAAATTCACGAATACAGACGTCGAGGAAATCGAAGAGCGACTGGTAGAATATCAGATTGGCTGATCAACGCCATCTGAAGTCCGATTACTGTATTCCATCTTTGATCCCTCGAACGGCAAAGGCAATATTATGGTATGAAGCCATCAACGTTGGTGGCGCTGAAAAATCTGATGAGGCACAAGCAGAGGACCATACCTTCTCCGAATACGATGCAAATTCGTCTCACACCTGGCGCAAACCCGAAATGACCGGGCAAACATATTGCAAACTTATCGACGACAAATGGGAACTTGTTCATGAGATTGTTTGCCAAATATATTCAAAAGAGTTGGCCAATCGGGTGGCGGGGCAAGACTTCCTCGCCTTGCTATTGGTCGGAATTTTGCATTATGTTTAGCGAACAAAGGAATAAACAAGTTCCAATATGTATGCGATATGTTTACGATAAGTACCGGCAAACATTCCGCTTTTGCGCCAGGTGTCATGGTGTTCGCCTCCCCACTCCCTCTGCACTTGGGTATCGCAAACCAATTTTTTATTAGTGTACTGTAACCACTTACATGAAAACCATCCTTATGTCATTGTCACAGAACTTCATCAGCGAGAGAAGCGAAAGTCAGCGCTTTTAACCCCTGATTGTCAGTCTTCGTGAGGGAATCGCCGCTCGTGGAATCTGGGGGGTAATGTCAAACAGACACTCTGAACGTCAATGATCCAGAAGCAGTGGCATCCTCAAAGCAAAGGTTCAATCGATTTCGTCGCACTATTACGGTGATATCTGACGAATGTTAGAACGGACTATTGGGAAACGGCCCTTGGACAGCTCTCAATTTGAAAAAATTGACGCATAGCACTGACTGGTAGCTGCTTCATTGTTCCCTGATTTCAGCGGGCTCTCTTCGCTCGCTATCTTATCGATGGAATAGCTATTCCCACCGAACACGTCATTGGATTGAACACAAATCCTTAATACCTGCGTTCATCAGAAAATGTCTAAATTGGCCCAAGGACCCTCACTTCAATACCAACATGACGCCAGGTTTTTACTCCTCGCTGTAAGCATCGGGCCAGTCCGATGCCATCGTGTACATCTTTGCGTTAGTCGTGATTTTATGCATACGGCAGCTATTGTGGCTTATGGGTTCAAAACCTTTATTTATTTTGTTTTAGAGGAGTGGGGATTGCCTGGTGGTGTTCATTCAACCGTCTCAAATAACAGCGGCAAATGGTTGGCATTTACGATGAAGGTCGAGCGTTTATATGAGTATTGACAAATTCATATTAGCAAAGCTGACTAAAAATCCCGCGAAATCAAACACTTGTGGTGGTGTAAATCGCTTGAGGTAAGCATACTTCGTGCATATATTAAGGGATGGAAATGTTCAGAGATAATTAACAGCTGCAATTATAACAACCATGGTCCTCAAACTTCACGGTGCCCCCTACTCCACCTGCACTCAACGTGTTTTGCTCGTGTGCAAGGAGCTCAATGTTCCGTATGAGTTCGTCAACGTGAACATCCGGGTTGGCGAACAGAAGGACCCGGCTTACATGAAGAATCAACCATTCGGCCAGGTCCCCTTTATCGTATGCGCTTTCACTTCGATTTCTTTCCCCACAGTGGCACGTCTCGCTCATCGGATTTTATTTGTTAGGACGATGACGGGTTCATCTTGTTCGAGAGCCGCGCCATTGCTCGCTATCTTGCCCAGAAGCATGGTAGCCCTTTGAACCCAGTTGGCGATCTCAAGAAGTTGGCGCTCTTCGAGCAAGCGGCATCGATCGAGCAGGCTGATTTTGACCCGTATGCTTATGGGTACGCGCTCGAGAAGATTTTCAAGCCGTAAGTGGTCCCTGTAGCCAGTCGGTCAACGAGTACCTTCTCATCTTCTTTGGTCGTACGTTCAGCGCGATGGGGGTCTTCAACCTAACGACGCGTTCGCGGAGCAGTTGAAGGGCACTCTTGAAAAGAAATTGCAGGGATATGAAGCTATTCTTGGGAAGCAGAAGTACCTCGCTGGAGATGTCAGTTGAATTTTGACACTATTATCTTGCATTCTGGTAGCTGAGCCTGATAATATCTAGGAAGTTACCCTCGCAGATCTCTTCCACCTTCCTTACGGAGCGCTTATTACAAATGCGCTGAAGTTCACTGGCCTAACTGATTCGCCGCATATCGCAAGGTATGCGGGCAAATACTTATGTTAAATTTATTATTTATGATTATCCCTAAAGGTGGTGGAAGGATATCACTGCTAGGCCGTCTTGGCAAGCCGTCGGGAACGGCGCGTAAACACCATGGGTGGGAGCATGTCAGTAATGTCGGTGCTCGACGTTCCGAAATGCCCTGGTGAGATGTTATCATTGCGACTCGGTAGATAACGCTTGTTTGAGAAATTTGTTGGGCGATATGATATGTCTTGAAACTTGAAATGATATTTCCTGTGCGTGCCTTCATTACTCGAGTATGCCCCTCAATTTTTGAATCTTTGGAATTGTCAATTCGAAAATACCGTCGGTTGGCTGTGAGTAAGTGACTACGACGCGCACGGGTGAAGTCCTCAGCGGATAATCGATGTAAATTTGGTAGACAGACAGTCAAAATTGTAATAAGCTTGGTCTATTCAGTCGACTTCAGCGAAAGCATCCGTCCCATGGGTGGCAAATCCCCAAACCATGACCGATGTTAACAATGTAAAAGTATACCAGCAGGATTAGCATCCTCACGTTGGACGGCACTCTCAACGAATAATGCGCCACAGCGAACAGGACGTTGAACGCCAAAACATTGCAACGCGTTCTTTTCTGACAAGGAAGGATACGTGCAATCATGGCAAGTTCCAGGAGGCACACGACGGACATATTACCGTGCCATTTTATTTCTTGTCGCTGGATTTCGTCTCAATGCTTCACTGTGGAATTTCGCATCTAATCCTCTTTTCAGATCACGGGCATATTTTTCACCAAGCTATTGAGCCGTTGGGAAGAGTGTAAAAATCATAGAATATAATTCTGTAGGTGGAAGAGACGAACCGGAATCAGGGTTTTCATTATTTGGAGGTCGGTTTCGCCTGGCCCTAAAAGACGCATGCCTTGCAACACAGAATTCCCGCTAGAGGAGTTCGGAAAGGCGAAGAAGAGTAAAAGGCGGGACATCGTCGCGCTTTCTTCAAGTGGAGTCGCGTCAAGGTAGTGTATTGGCGGTAACTTGGGTAAGAAAATGAATCAGAACGCCACTTTGCATTCACTATGCTGATTTTTCACTCACGAGATTGAGCGTAATGCACACGGGCCATGATTCGCTCTTGCCCAGTGGCTCGCCTTCATCCCAATAGTCTGTCAGTTCGAAGTCCGTCGACTTCTTCAACGCGCGGGTGTCAAATCCACTCCGACCTGCATCGCCCATCGGTACGTCCTCTTCAGTCGCCCTGCTATTTTGAGCCTTATATTCTATGCCCCTCGTCCGAGGAACACGCGTGTCACGTAAGGCAGCTGCAGAGGCAAGGAACAAGGCATCGTAAATGTTTCCGCTGTCTGTAAGCACGACGACATCAAGATGGAGAAGCCAAGATTTACGCCCGGCGAGAATAGATAGGTTAGGTGGATGTAATGACCGATGTGAGAGAGTTTGTTGAAGAACGGATGAGAGGTCAGATTGTAAATCATCTAGGGCATTGTTCGTAAGATTCGGATACGCAGAAGGAGAACTGTTCCAAAAACCATGAAGTACGTTAGTAACATAACGTTCATTCAGAACATCCGAAATGAATGGAAGAGACAGTGAACACTGACCATGATACAGAGCAAACAACACGCCCAACGTCCACCCCCTCTTCCGTTTGCACATCTTCGACTTCAAGTTTAACCGCAGCCAGCACTTCAGTTCCAGGAATGCCACCTCCAATTCCGTGAGGACCGTCGCCAATACTGATGCGTGCACTGCCATTTGCCAGAGGAGCAACACCTGTTTCGAGAGCTATGTGTCTGTAATCTAGAAGACCTCTTCCATCCTCACGAAATGGCGATGGTGCCAGAAGGGACGCCTGCACGTAGGACTGTTCGGACTTCGACGTTGATGCCATTGCAATTGAAAGTATAATAGGTTTAGACCAAGATGTTCCGATGTGAAAATAAACCGCTGAATGTGTTGCCACGCCGAAAGAGGCAACTCTCCAACTCTTCCTTACGCCACTGCTTGAAGTCGCCGTCGCTGTATTGTCATACCCCGCTGTGCCCTGATTCGCAAGAGAATTTCAAGTGATCGATAATGATACTTCATCGATAAGACGGCGGATATATATTCCTGTTCCAGGAGACACTGATGCTTCCCGTCCCCCCGCAAAATGAACCTCACCGACAACGGGTTGAAACGAGATCTTTTAAACATCAAAGGTGAAATTGTGGATGAAATCCTTGCTCGCATAATCCAGGGAGGTTCCCGGAATGGGTTGAGCCTACTCGACATTTTCAACAGTCTACATGGCGTAAGTCATATCCTACTAGCTTATCATGTTCAACGGTCGGTTGCTTTAACCTGGCTGGAAAGGTTTATGACCATCCTTCGTCGTTTTATAAAGACCACTATCTTGCAAATCACCAAAAATTTGACAAACTACTGCTGACGCCTCCATATTTTGATCACACTGGCGATCATGAAGGTCTCGTGATATTCCCATTTATTAATCAATTCTTAGTCTCATTTCATGCAAATATCAGATATTTATGGTGTCGTACGGAATCGCGCTAAAAGGTTTGGCCCAAATACGACCAAGATCTCATCTGTACGATTCCGTTGACCACTTCTTTCATGCACATTTAAAAGCTGAATTTCCGCTTGTAATAGACTACGGGCGACTTCCGCACCCGTCCATCAGGTCGTCCGAGCGTTGCCCAACACCACCGTAAAAGCACTCATGGCATCATACATGCTCACGCCCAACAAAATGAGCGGGACGAATCGGCAACAACACTCGTATCAGATCACGCTGAGGTTACTTCAGAGAATGAACCTATTCCACCGACCAAAGTGGAACGCATGAAAGGGAGTCGTCGCAATAAGTACACTGATGATGACAAAGAGTATTTTGTTAACTATCTTCGCTGGTATCTTCAACATCACCCTGGTATTTCATTGAAGGACAACCGTTCAAAAATTGTCAAGAAGCTGGCGAGAAAGGTGAGGTACTATCTAAGCATTGACACGTTTCAACAAGCCCATTCTCTATAACTTATTGTTTAATCTGATTATGCTATGGTTGACTCTACAGGTGCCGTCACATTCGATGGGGTCGTGGAACAGTTATTGGAGGGACCATGTCAACATCGTCGATGAGATCGATGGCGATGATGGCGAAGAGACGGACAAATTTTCCAATAATAAATCTGATGCCCCTCTCAGCAACAATACGAACAATACACCGTCCACAATTCATAGCTATGGCCTCAGAGGACGGAAAGGTTAGTCACCCTCGTCACGGCAAAAGTAAAGTCGAGTGGCTTACCACAGTTGCAACCACCAGTTGCGAAGCACAGTGCTTTTGAGTGGGTTTCCTCTGGTTCTGATAGCTTGTCGGACGAGGACTCTATCGTGGCTATACCATCTCCATCGTGCTCTCCAACACCGCCGACAGAGGTTGTACCTACTCAACAAGGTGGAAATTTGTATACCGACGATGAGAAAGTATACTTTGTCCAGTTTCTCAAGCGGTGGTTGAAGAAATACCCGGATAGCGACATATATTCCGACAGGCGTCAATTTTTAGACACTCTACGTGACAATGTAAGCCAAGCTTGTGAATGACATTCCCTAAGGTCACTTACCACCCTTAAAATCTTTTTGGTTAGGTGCCGTCGCACTCTACCAAGTCTTGGGAAAATTATTGGCGTAAAAACAAGAAAGTCATAGATCAAATTATTGCAAAGGCTAAAACCGAGAACTTGAAAAACTCCAGTGACAATGATAAGGCGACCAGTTCTTTGTCGTCGCTAAGCGAATATGAGGCGAGCACAGTTGAAGTTGGAGAAGGCACCCTTGCATATTTTGACAGACCATTTGACCGAGATGAGCGCCGTGCTCTGGCGAAGCGCATCGCTTCAGAAGGCTCAATACTTGCATGGATCGATCTTCCAGAGGAAGAACGTTGGAAGAATATTCGTACGGTACGTATTGATATTCAACAGTTCTTTCACCAGGAAGCTCAGGCTTCTGGGCCCTTGAGTGGATTTGTTTCGATTTTGCCAAATCTGTGAGGAAGAGGTTTGATAAAATATCCCTTATCATTGCAGGTCCAACCGCTAGGGCCAAACTTCTGGCCAAAAATGTACAAGTGCGCTGATACAGCGATGCGTAAAAGTAAGTCGAACTAACTGACCAGACTCCTTCACTCGTTCAATGCCAACTACAATGCCGTATTATAGAAATCGAGCGCCTGGTTATGAAATACATCGCCGAGAACGCTCGGAAGCTCGACGATCAGGTCGAGGACTCGCAGCCTGAGAGCATGGGGTATCATGTCGCCAAATTGTTGAAACCGAACCGGGGAGGGGCCGTTTCTTCACCGAGTGCGACTGGAATCCATCCGAGTCCGGGAATATCAGGAAAACGTGCATCGCCTCACTCAGGACCGAGCCATTTTCAATCTGCGAAGAAGACACGCGTTTAAATGAAGAGGGCCAGAGTACGAATTATCCACCCATTTCTTGTCATTGTATTCGCCATCGTTGCGATGAATTTACGATTTATTTCCTGCTTCTTGGTCTTTCGACGGTAGTTCGCTTCACTGCTTTCAACTCAGCCTCAACTGCACGGAATACCTCGCCGTAATTTTCTGGCCGACGCCTAGATTCATCAACTTAGAGTTTTCCAAGTGATGAATGGATAACATGTCTATATTAGTATGTGATGAAAAAAGCTGATTTATGCGTGAGCGTAGGCGAAGAAGACGTACGGTGGTGACCCAAAATGGGAAGTCCAACTCTTTTTCAAGATCTGGCTTTGCCTGCCCTAATTCGCAGAATCATGCACCATCACACAGTTTTCCTACACCTTGGCCAAGAACTAGAACGATAGCGAGTCTCGCGCTATCATGGACGCTTCCAAACATGAATCCGTTTCCCAATCAAGTCAGAGATCACTTCCAAGCGAACAGAATCTAGAGATGTTTACGAAACTCTTGAGTTGGCGAGGAGAAATCAACGATGACCTTCTTGCTCGTATCATCTATGAAGAGATAAAAAGCGGAGATACCCGTTACAGCATGTTCAAGAAATTGGAAGGCATGCGTTTCAGTTGTATCATGCATTTGTTTGTTGAATTTTTGTCTGCAGCTTTATGGTCATCCGGCAATGGCATACGTAAATCATTATCTTTCCAATTGCGAGAAGATCGAAGATATCGTCACAAGATTGTCTGCTCTGAAGAATCTTAATCAGATTTCCAACGAAGGTTCTGCTTGATTGTGTGAATTTGTGTCACGAAGTCTAAAGATCTGAACGACACACTTGGCAGGTTCTGGTGGTTACGTTCGCCACCAAGGCGTCACCGCTTCTCGAGGCGACGATACTGCACTAGTTCCTCTTAGAACCAAAGTGGCCTCAAGACATTCACAACTCAACAAACTCCAGTCTGCTGATGAGCAAATCAGTGGTGTTGTGCGTGTTCCGAAAATTTACAAAGAAGCAGCGAAAGAAGCATCTGGAAAGATCAGTCGGCGGCACACATATGTCGGCGAAGGCAAGAGATTGGACTCATCTGCTTCTGTATGTTGCACACTTGGTACTCCTTGCATTGTTTTAGATGTTGAAGCGTAATTGGTGGCAGGTGCTGATAAAGAACAGGTCGTCTCATGGATCTGACTATAGACCTAGTTTTAAAACTCCTCAGAGAGAAGTTAATGGCGAGGATGAACGCCATACAGTCGCAACACCTGTATCAGAGCGTTCCCTACGCAGCGGTGGCCACCTGGAACCCACCCCACCAACCAAAGTTGTAACACTTGGCCGCGCCGGAAACCAATATACACCGGAAGATCACGAATATTTCGTGCAGTATATAACCTGGGATTTGCGAAATCACCCGGATTGCTCGGCCGCAGACAGGCGCTGCACAATTACTAAAACCTTAGCGCAAAATGTAAGACTAATATTTCTATTCGCTGTATGGCTGTCCCTCAAATGGAAATGAAATCGATTGCTTTGAATATTTATTATGGTGCTAATTTGTTCCGCTCTTTCTAGGTGCCGTCTCATTCCGCAGAATCATGGAAAAGCTACTGGCGTGACCACCCAGAGGTCATCCGCCGAATCGAGGTCGATCTTGAACGCAGCAGCAGCAGCAGTGAGACTGACCAGTCTCGGGCTCACGGGTCCATATATGCTACGGATTCCAATAACTACCAGTCGTCAACTGCTCGTAATATTTCCCAGAGACGAGACAGAGGTCAGCCAGCTATGTCCCATTGATCACCAATTTGAACGTGGAGACTAACTAAACCGCAGCTCGACAAAGACAGCTGATCATGCATCGAGAGTCTGGACTAGAGACGTGTTCTGCGGATGGATCGGATGGATGCCGTCCGGAAGACTGCATGATAGGTTTAAGTACACCATCACGTTCTCCGACACCTCCGACAGAAGTTGTGCATCACCAGCCAGGCAAGCATGTGTTCACCGACGGTGATAAAGCTTATTTTGTCCGATTCCTCAAATGGTGGATACAGAAAAATCCTGAATCTGATATATATTCGAATAGAGGTAAAATCGTGGAGAGTCTGAGTGAGAATGTGAGCAAATCTTTGTACAGTCGCTCTTGGAATTGACCCAGCTGCTTCCTAGGTTCCATCACATTCCATTGGTTCATGGGGAAATTACTGGCGGCGGCAAGAAGAAACGATACATAAAATTGTTGCGAAGGCTAATCGGAAGGAAAGGAGGTGCCCAAGCGACGATGAAATGCCATCATCAAACAACCCGACCATTGCCACTCTTGGACACGCTGACGATTTAGCATCTGCAAAATTGGACGAACCGTTCAACCGTGCTGAGCGCCATGCATTAGCGAAACGGATTTTGTTAGAAGGATCTTATATTGCATGGAAAGATCTTCCGAAAGACCAGCAGTGGTACGGCATTGATCCTGACAACAAGGTGCGCAGTAATATTGACACCCGTCGCTATCAACCCGACATTTAAAGACCAAAATTTAATAAATATTTCTAGCTTCCATCTCAGTCCGAATTAGCCTGGTCAACACGATTTGGACGAGACGAAATGGGGCAGAAAAGTACGTCTTGAGCCTAAAAATATTCGAGCCAACCCTTACGATAGCCGCAAATCCAGAGATCGAACGTTTAGTCGAGAAGCACATAACCAAGCAAGCTCGGATGTCTGGCACTCAAGTTGCCGAAGGCGACACCGAATTTGCCAACGCGCCACACTCGTTGAATCAAAGCAACGGATTAGACGAAAGCCTGGAGGCCGAGGCACATCAAGACGCTCTGCCTAGTACCCTTGCAATCGCCGATGGACCGTCAGAAAAACGTGTTGCACCCCAATCTGATCCTGGTCCATCGCCACCTGCGAAGAAGATACGTATCGAAATGGAGGAGGGTGGTCCAGAAAGCATCTAGACGCCTGACAGAATTGCAATTCTCCCGCTCCTTGTCGTATCTTCGTTTCTTGGTCGCCGCACGCGACATACCTTGATTTTCTTCGAGTGATTTCTTGCTTCTTGCTCATCATCGTCGGCGGCGGCTCCGTGAATTCTTTTCGCCGTTCTTAAAAAGCCTGCCTTGCCAACCGTCTTGCACCAAAGAACAAACATCCTGACTGATTACTTCAATCTTGACAACCGAAATGAATTTGCGAAGCGAAGATCTTACTCTCGTGTATGTGATTTCAACACTTGACTGTTCGCTCTATCATTTAATATATGGTAGCTTAGGTAGTTTTCACGACGTTATTATTACGCTATTCGGCCAAGCGCCGGCCTCGTCCTATTCGTGCAGTTCATTATTAATAAAACGAGATGTCGGTGGTGAGGAGACTTGGAGGGTTCGCGGGAATTGCGGTTCCCGTAGCCCATAACCCTTGAAATTTGGACGTAGACGCAGGTTCGAGTATGTCGTCTAAAACTCGTCTAAAAATACCGCGTGACGATCATCGTGACCTCCTTGTGACATCTAACCACCATGAGCGCTCAAGTGGATCTCCAGCGCCTGCCCGAATCTCTCATTCAGTGGCGTCGCTCTGGGTACGATGACCCAGAAAGAGGTCCGAGATAGTCTCGTTCCCATCCCTTTATGGGACCTTTCCCTAATCGGGCGTGGGATCCTTCGGAATCCTGCACGGAGGTCCTTATAAAGGTCTGGTGCGCTTCGGTCGGGCGGAGGGGGGTCAGCACAGCCACTTAGTCGCGCACGTCTTTTTACACCTATATCTATGCATTACTGCACGTACGGTACTGTACATTACATTGCAATAACAGTAGTAAGGGTGATTTGGGGAAAGAAAACCTGTTGGACTGAACTGACGAGGACGGCTGCCGCGACGCAGCGGCAACGAAGAGTCCGATTCGCCTGACGCGTTTGAACACCAGTATCCCCAGCAACGACTCAATCGCGAGACATTCGTGCAGTGAGCATTGCCAACGTCGTGTGCCGATGTTTCGTGCCTTCCGGTTCTACCACATCGTCGCGCGAAAGGTGCTTGTGCGGTCTTCGTCTTGCATTTGTTTGCCGCGCGCAGTGTGTCACGGCTCTGGAAGTCGTCCCTGGCGTTGATCACATCGCGATGGTCGGAGACGAGGGCGGCAGGTGTCGGAATGGCGTTCGAGGTCGTTGGGGTTGTCCGTAGCGAAGAATGAGGTGCAACACGCATGGGTGTCTGAAGACGAACGCGACGAGGAGAGAGGGAGAAGCAAGTGGCTGTGCTGACCCCCCTCCGCCCTACCGAACTGCACCAGACGTTAGACGTAAGGCTCTGCAGCAACGGGTTTACCCTTGCGTCCATTTATGGGCATAGTCCGCACGTGTCTAACGCCTGGGTAAGAGACTAGGTCCGAGATACATATGGGACCCTCTAGAACCTTTCTTCGCTTCACATGGCTATATCCTGTACGAAGCCATCGGCGGAAAACATATCATCTTGCATGCTGCAGTGAAACCACCCAGAGCCATCCCCTTGGTTGTTGATAAGTCCGTATGCAAGACTACTGTATCTTTCGAAGGAGACAAGTACATCAGTATGGTTGTGAGTACTGATGCCGTAGAATAACAACGAGCATCTGCGACACCCCTTTAGCGAACATGTCTTTGCCCTGCTCGAACAACCACTGGGAAAGATGTCATTCTACGTATCATCGCAAAAGGCAGCGCTGGTCACGATCACCTTCAAGTTCTTCGTACCTTAAAATCCTCGCCACATCGCTGTAACCATACGATACCCTTACTAGCGGAGCTATCGATTGGAGACATGACCTTCGGAGTGTTTCCGACACTTGGCGAGAGTCCTGACAGCCCTTGGTTCCATACGTATGAAGAGGCATTTGACTTTGTTGACCAACTGCTCGAGGTAAGTTGCTCATCTCGTCGATCTGCATGGCGAAGTGGTGCTTACCGTAACTTCCTCCTAACAAGGGATTGAGTTTTATGCACTCACGCTTGATCGCGCATTTAGTATGTCATTTTTTATCAGAGATACGCTGAACTAAATTATTCTGTGATAGGACATCAGCCTAGATAATATTCTTGTCAATTGCATTGGACCTCGCAAGACCTCATTTCAGTCCCGTTTCAAAGTCTTCTACTATTACAACGATTTCGAACTGGCCGTCTATTTCCCAGAACAAACCAATCCAGCTGAGAGGGTCGTATCCGGCTTACCGACGCAACGCTTGTATGCACCAGACGCAACATTTGAGCATGTTCGAGAGACTTACGGACGCGATCCGGCCCCTGAGATGCTTCAGCAAAGTCCTTATTGTCCTTTCAAAGCCGATGTGTGGCAACTTGGTTAGATGTTTTTGTCTATGTTTGAAGTGCGCCGAACCATTCCATTCATTCATTCAGTTATGCTTATTCTTTTATTCACATGATAGCACTTGTCAGAGACTCCACACCAAGCGATTATCAGGTTATTCCAAATTATGTCATCGACCAACCCCGAGGTGCGCCCGTCTGCCTCTGCGGCACTCCGTGAATTCAGATCAGAAATTTCGAACACGACGTCTTGTGAGCTCGGTGGCATAGTCCCAAAATCCGGTTTACATGCAATGGTGGCTGTTTAGATAGAACTGTACCCGGTTTCTAAAGGCAGTGTGTACACTGGGCGTGCCAGCTGAACATGGAATGTATTTTTTGTGCCGAAACGTGCTGTGATAACTGATATTGATATTGGAAGTGAAGAGTTCGACAGGAAGGGTTGCAGACCATCGCCAGCGTCTCTCAGCCTGCGAAGAAGCCACACATCGAAGATCAAGAAGGGTGGTTCAGAAAATCATCCCGACTTGTGACAGATCACAATGCCTTGGGCTGTCTTCCTTCATGGTCGTCTTCGTTCATGGTCGAGGTCCGCAATTTAGCCTGATTTTCTTCGAATCATTTCTTGCTTCTTGCTCATCGTCGTAGGCGGTGGATTCGTGGATTCCTCTCACCGTTCAAAATTTTACCTCTCGAACTATCTTGTGCAAAAGAACGAAATGCCGAATCCTTCAATCTTCACTATGTCCACAAATCCCTGTGACGCAGAACTTATGATGTACTTTTACAGCACGATGTCGCAAGCCGATCGCGATCGATATGCTCGTAGCTGTTTTCCATCCAAAACTGTATTTTGCAGATCACCCGTTCCCAATTCATTTGCCGATGTTTCATTTCAGAACTCCATAATGATCGTCTACTCTAAGCTAGCATGGTCAGTCAAGACCTTATTCAGCCCATCACGATGTAAACATTGATCGAACTTAAAGCTCTGCGCAAGCAAATCCAGCTCCTCCTCTCCTTTCCCTCGAAAATGTTCAGCCCATTCTTTGATCATATACTCTGAAAACAAAAGATTCCGTCCCAGCCGCCCAACGCGTGCAGGGAGCTTCCATACTGGCCAGGGATACAACCGCTGGTCAATCTCGTCTGGGACGACTTCCTTCTTGAGCAAATCAATGATGGGTTGGAATGTGGGTTGGACGTAGGTCTCGTCGGCTCCCCATGCGTCGATAGCGAGACGCTGTTTCTTGGCGAGGAAGTCGTTGAAGAGTTTCATGTATGGTGTTGAGCGGGAGACGTAGACCATGCCTTGGAAGCCGATGTCTTTGTATAGCCAAATTGACCAGCTTAGTGAATCCTGAAAATCAGCTGTTAGTAACGAAGTTCAAATGAAGGTTGGGGTTGAGCGGTGTCAGACCTGCTTATACATATCGAGCTGATCTTTGAGGACCTTATAGCGGCTTTCGTTGATCTCGTCGGTCTTGTCTCCGTCGTACTCCTTCCTAGCGTAGACCGGACCGAACTCCCCATTCCATACGCAGAGCCCTCTCTCATCCATCCATGCCTTCTTCTTCTCATAGCTCTTCCGAATGCGTTTCCGCTGCTCATCTGTGCTCGAGTACGTCTCCTTCGAACTCGGAAACCCGAATTCCGTGTAATCATGTATCGAATACGCCGAATTGGTCCACCTCTTATGCATATCGCCGAAATGCGAAAAATCAGAGGCGAATGTATTTCCGTCCCAAAAGATGACATGTTTTTGGTCTATGGCGCGAATGGCGGTGTGTACGCGGTCGTAGAAATCAACGACGCGTGTGTGAGAGGCGTCGGTGGGTTCGTTGAGGGGGTTGTATCCAGCTATCCAGGTGTTGTCTTTGTAATGCTTTGCAAGCTCTTCCCATAGCCAGACAGCACGATCCTGAAAATCCTTGTGCAGCCAGAAGTTCGCCACGTGCGATCCAGAGTCACAGTGCCAATCAGTATTCTGACCGCCTGGGGCTGCATGCAAATCTAGTATTGTGTAGATGCCGTGTTTTGAGCATGTGTCTATGACGCGGTCAAGATGTTTGAAGCCATGATTCTTCAGGACACGAGGGTTCATGTCATCTAGAATATTTCCCTGAATATGATGTGCCATATAACATGGAGCAGGGCTAACCTTCAAAATGCCTATAGTTAAAAGGTATCCGGATACAATTCAGTCCCAATGACTTGAAAAACTTCGCATCATCGTCTTGGAAAAAATATTCCAAGAACTACAAGGCTTTGAGGTTTCTTGAAATTTAATAGGCGAGCCATGCACACCTTGTCGAAGAAGAATCCAGATAGCTCAGGACCCAATACGTCTGCCAGCGCGACGCGGATTTGGAATTCACAACCAGGATATCCTGCCACGTCGATCTCAGCTTTATAAAATCTGGTAACCCATCGAACAACACGGACCTGTTATGAAGTTTTCCATGCTATGCACGTCACTTCTCCGATCTCTCGCAAACAAAGACACCACTTACTTCATCCATCCTCCCAAACCAGCGCCGCGAAGTATGATTTCTTGATCTCCAACGACTAGTTTTGTCCCTGATACAGTAACGAAGGACATGATGCAACCAAAATCAAGTCTCTTAATCAGGTTTGGGCGCAATGAGAGAGGTTTCTCGTTGAAGACAACAAGTCGAACGATCGTATACGCTTCTGCATGGCTGGACGTAAAAGCCGAGATTTATCCTGTTACTCTTGGCGCCACAAAGGCTTACGTATACTCCTACTTTCGTCCTCCCGTCTTCAACTTTAAGTTGGTGCTTTAGGCGACGTCTGGTGTGAGAAGGGGCAAAGATTTGTACACCGTTATGCTCTAGAGTGCGTTGAATACATCATGCCAAGATATATGTTATTTTATTGAATATTAACCGACTTTCTTAGCTGGTTTTCCATGTCCTATTGGGTCCAGACGCCAGACAGGGTCTGCTCTCGACTAAACGGGCTAAAGGTGGAACAAAGACCAATTCACCTTCTTCTGAATTGCCGTTGCTACTTGGCCAACTCTCTTCCCGAACGTTCATCATCGATTTCTTGACATGGACACCCAACAACCTGAACCAATGGAAGAAATCCAGCCAACTGCGTCAACGAGCAAGCCAGCTGACTATGTTTATTTCAACCGATCGACGGATGGTCTCTCGTCGGACATAATGTCAAGAACGAAGTTGATGAAAATGAAGCTTGAGTCGTATTACAACACGGCGATCGAGGCTGCGATCGAACGTAACGGCCGGTGTGTGCTGCAATGCTATATCTCGATGATCGATCACTCACTCGTAGGTGTTGGACATAATGAAGGCGACAGCATATCGAACGCGTCCTCGCGAGTATGCCTCCAGAGGCTCACGAACGCGAACTTAGACGGCATCATATCCTAGAGTCGCAATATCTGCGATTGCGAAGAACGAAGATTGGTCTTTCAGATTTCCGTCCACTCAAAGTCATTGGCAAAGGTGCATTTGGAGAGGTAAATTGACCTATCCCGTCACTCCGTGGTCTACAGTCTGAACGTATCCCCCCACATAGGTTCGATTGGTCCAAAAAATCGATACGGGCAAGGTATATGCCCTGAAGAGCCTAAAGAAAGACGAGATGATCAAGCGAGGACAGGTGCGTAACCTTTTCCTCAAGACGGACAAGCCGAGTTGCACTGACGCAGGCAAAAATAGTTGGCACATGTCCGCGCCGAACGCGACGTTCTTGCAGAGTCCCAATCACCTTGGGTTGTACAGCTATACTACTCGTTCCAAGACCCATCGAATCTCTATCTCATCATGGAGTTTTTACCAGGAGGCGATCTGATGACCATGTTGATCAAACATGATATCTTCCCAGAACGTGTCACCCAGTTTTATATGGCCGAATGCGTGCTCGCCATCGAGGCTGTGCATGATCTGGGATTTATTCATCGGTTCGCATTTTCAGTGTCCATTTTCTTCGCATTGGGATTTATGAGCTGTTCATAGCGATATAAAGCCAGACAATATCCTCATCGATCAACGAGGTCATTTGAAGTTGACCGACTTCGGGTTGTCAACGGGGTTGCACAAGCAGACAGACGCGGAGTATTACAAGAAACTTCTGGAGAAGTCTAATGGCATCGTACCTGCCAAGGAGGCAGCTCGCAACAGCACCCAAATCAACCCCATCCACCTAACCATGAGCCATCGGAATGAGATTGCCACCTGGAAGGCAAACCGGCGTAAACTAGTCAGTTTATTCCCTTCCCAGAATCCTGTTTTCAAGAGTTGTGGAATCTAAATGAGTTTGGTGTTCAAGGCATTCTCCAAGGTCGGCACGCCGGATTACATCGCGCCTGAGGTGTTTTTCACGAATGGATACGGCAAAGAGTGTGATTGGTGGTCAATCGGCGCGATCATGTACGAATGCGTCGTGGGATGGCCGCCGTTCGCGTCCGAAGCGCAGGCGGAGACGTATAAGAAGATAATAGATTGGCCGAATCACCTGTACTTTCCCGAGGAACGACATCTAAGTCGAGAAACCGAGGACTTGATACGCCGGTTCGTCATCCCTTCCCCTCCTTCCCTTCCACGGCGTGTGCCCATCAATATTTTCTTATATATTAATTTATTCGACGCCAGGTTACTAACGTGGGTCGAATCGCGACTCACATGCGACCAAATAAAACTGCACCCCTTCTTCCAAGGCGTCGACTGGCGGAAGATCCGATACGTGCAGGCGCCATTCGTCCCGGAGCTGAAGTCCGTGATGGACACGTCGTATTTCCCGACGGACGAGTTGGCGCAGGTGCCGTTTGAGCTGGTGGACCCGGACTCTGCGAGCGCGGAGAAGGATCTGGCGTTTTTAGGGTGCGTTTTTTCGGGTCTTATTTGGTGGGATGGCGTATTTACTGGTGCTGCAATTTCTTTTGGCAGGTTTACGTTCAAGCGGTTCACGGGTGTCCATGTTGCGCTTTGATTCGAATCGAGCACTTTCTCTCTCCCTCTCTGTCAGCAATGTTATTTTTCTGCGTCCTTTGACATCCCACTACCCCCGCAATCACAATGGAAAGCATCTATCCACCCAACCAACTTACGAAAACATGAAATGAACCTTGTATAACGATACCGTAGCTACAGCTGCAGATGTTACAACATTAAAATGTATTCTTCTCTTTTCACGCTGTTACAATTCTCCCGAACAGATACCCTCAACCCAGCTAGTCTCTTTCCCCACCGTCGTCAGGTTCTCGCAGCCGTTCTCTGTGATGAGGACGACGTCCTCGATTCGCACGCCGCCGACTGCTTCGTAGCGGTTTAGGACGTCGTGGTTGATGTGCCGCGAGGCGCGGACGGCGGCGAGGAGGTGTGGTGAGAAGTAGATCCCCGGTTCGACCGTCTACAGTGACAAAAGAATCATAAATGAGTCGGAATATTCAGTAAGGAGAGAGAGAGAGAAAATAGACTAACCACAACCATCCCCTCCTCCAACGGCACCCTCAACCGCAAATACCGATGCAACTCCTCATTGACAACATCATACCCCCTCCCAATCGTCTCATTCTTCGCGGGCTTGCTCGCGCTCGGCACGTCGTGCACGTCCAGGCCGAGGCTGTGCCCGACGCCGTGCGGGAAGAACGCGGTGCTCACGCCGCTCGCGAGGATCGACTCGGCGGAGTTCCATGAGCCGGAGGAGGGCGACGAGGGCGAGAGGAAGAGCCCGAAGCGCTGGAAGCCGCGTATTAGGGTCGTGTGGCAGAGGAGTTGGATCGTGTCCCAGTGGAGGCCGGGTTTGAGGGCTGCTATGGAGAGCTGTGGGTGGCAGGTGGGTGAGGGAAGGGTTTGGGAGGGGAGGAGGAGGAGGAGGAGGAGGGAGAAGGCACCTTTTGCATCTCGAGGACGAGCTCGTAGATCGCCCGTGCTTCGGTAGTGAATTTGCCGCCGTTCCCTACTGGCATGGTTCGCGTGACTATATGCGAGTACAATGAGGCGTTCATTGTATGTAAAAGATAAATATGTCTGGCACGTACTGTCGCTGGCGTAACAGTTCCATTCGCAACCCGCGTCGATGAGGAGTACCTGCGGGTGAATATCCTTGCCATTGCCATGTGCATTTGCCAGCAGCGGTTGCTCGTCATGGTGGTTGTGGTTATGTGCTTGGACGGGACCCCATGCGAATTCCTTGTCGTTGCAGCAGTAGTGCAGAGTGGACGCCCGCGTTGACGCAGCGACTATTGGCAGGTACGCTTGGTGGACGGCGCTGAAAACCAACTTTCATGAGACATACCGTTGGGCATGGGAAGGCAAGTCAGCTCACCCTTCTCTCCGGCAGGACGCGACGAAGACCGCTTCAGCCTCAGCTTCTTTCTCGATGAGCCATTCGCCTGGTAAAAGCGGCCTCGCCACACCAGCTCCCTTCTCCCTCTGAATCAGCCCCCGAACGCCCTTGCCTAGGAGCCGCATGACGACTTCATGCGCCCGCGAGCTGACCTCATTCGCCATGCGGATCTGCGTGATCTCGTACTCCGTCTTCAGCATCCTTGCGCGGTGGAGCGCCGCGAGCAGATATGCGTCTGTTATGTTTGCGTTGACGTTAGACGCGGGTGCGAGGTAGTCCTCGTTGAAGGGTGGGAAGAGCGGTGAGCCGCGGGGGAGGGTGTGCACGATGGCGTCGGGGTATGCTTTGAGGAATGTGGAGAGCGCGTCGTGCAGGGCGGGCGGGTGCGCGACGCTTGTCGCTTCGTGCGTTGCGGATGCGGCTTCGAGAGAGGGTGGAGGGATGGACCACATGATGTCCGCTGGCTCTGCTTGGGGCACGAAGAGCTGGATTGAGGGGGAGGATGCGAGGGATGTGCCGGACTGATAGCCTAGGAGGAGGTAGGAGGAGGGGACGATGCATCCTGACAGATAGTAGAAATTGGATTCCTAGAACATGGGTGGATTGTGAGGGGTTGGGAAATGAAAGGCAGTAGGAGACGGACCTGACGGAATGGCATTTCACGGTCGGTGTCATTTCTGTAAGGCGTTACTGCTCCAGCGAGCAATACGACTTGGGGCTGATGATCCGTTTGAATTTATTATTCGAGTATATGCGTAGTTGCATGATGATGGCGACGAGGGGAGGAATATTTGGAATTAGTGGGAGAGTGCATGACACCCACTAACATAACCTACTCACCTTAGTCTGGTCCTCGAGAGGCAGTAGCTTCACTAGTTCGTTCAATGTCCTGGTGACATGAAGACGGGCTATACGTGTGTGAGTCCCAGGTCCCTGCGCGCCACGATAGCTGAGGTGCAACTGTAAAGACTCACCGGGGTAGACCATGTTGAATGTACTGTTGACAGGGGTAGTGTGTGCAAGACGGTTGTAGTGGTCTGGAGCAAGTGGTGGTCAGTGGTCACTGTCACTTGTCGCTGCCCAACAATGTCGATGTGCCACTCAGATGCGTCGTGCTCCTGCCTACCTCATGTAAATAATCTCACATCGCATTCCGCAACACTCATATATCCTACACTGCCTCTGGACACTTGAGCGAGTATTTTGAGTCTCTTGATTCACCCCCGCATTCTAGATGGCGTCGAACGACGATGCACCGCCTGAGACGGAGACACTTGAGGGTTCCGGGATCAACCACGACCTCGTTGGTGGGCCATTTGCTGTGATCGAATCAGATCCCGGTGCGCCTTCTCTCCATCTCGCTATTGAAACGAACAGCCTATTGACTCTCAACCTACAGGCGTCTTCACGACTCTCATCCGCCGACTCGGAGTCACCGGCATCGAAGTCGAGGAGGTCTACGACATCCAACCATGGGCACTGGACCACCTGAAGCCTAAAGGTCTAATTCTCTGCTTTATGTGGAGGCACGACACCCATCGCGCTGGGGACTTTGAGGACTCTGCTGCCGAACGCGTCTGGTTCGCCAACCAACTCAGTGAAGACGCGTGCGCGTCGCAGGCGATATTGAATGTGCTATTTAACTGCCCTGATGTGGAGCTTGGAGATGCGTTGAGTAGGTTCAAGGCTGATACGGCGAAGATGAGCTCGATGGTACGTTGTTCCACTCCACCATATGGTTTTACTGTAATTTACCTGTGGTGTTTTCACCCAGGACAAGGGACTCGCGATACCTAATCTACCATTACTACGTGAAGCTCAAAATTCAATGGCGAGGTGAGCGATAGTAATCTACGCTACGCCATATCCCACTCACACCCTCGAAGACCAGCGGACGTCCGTGGCGCACTCAACGCAATCGCAGAAGTCACACAAGCCGCTACGAAATCCGCATCCAAACCAGCGCAAAAGAAACGCCGAACAGGAACGGGAACAGGCACGTCGCCCGCCAAAGAACCCAAGCCGAAGAAAAACGGCACTAGCGCTGCTGCTGCTGCGAAAGGGAAAACGAAGAAATCTAAAGCCGCCGTCGATGATGAGGACGAGAACGAGACGTATCATTTTATTGGGTACGTCCCTGCGCACGGGAAGGTCTGGGAGCTGGACGGGCTCAAGTCCGGGCCTCTGGAAGTCGGCGAGCTTCCGAGCAGCACCAACCCGGACCGCTCCCTGCGCTCGACGTCGACTTCGACTGCGACTTCGACTTCGACTTCTTCGACGGAAGGGTGGGAGGACGTCGTGCGGCCTGCGCTGAGGATGAAGATGGAGAAATACGGGGGCGGTGATGGGGAGAGCGGGAATATTAGGTTTAATTTGCTGGCGCTTGTGGATGATAGGTATGAAGCGCGAAGCGATGTGTTGGAGGGGTTGAAGCGGGAGAGGGCGGCGCTTGAGAGGAGGTTGGCGGGTGCGTTTCCGGGTGGGTGGCGTGATAAGGTATCGCCATCGTCCATCATTATATTCTTGCGGAATTGGCTACGGTATCCTGACACAAGCGGTATACAGGTTAACCCAGACCTCCTGTCCGGCGTCGACGCATCATTCACGACACCAGTCCAGGGCCCGGCGCCGGGCCCGACGTTCGCCAAAGACTTCGGCGCGCGCAAGATGGAGAGGGACATGGCGATCCTGAACATGGACCCGCCTGCGCTGCTGCGCGCGTGGGAGGCGTGCGTGACGGGTGCGATACCCGCGAAGATCGCGGTGGAGGAGGAGGTGCAGAAGGCTATGCTTGCCAAGGTTCGTTTTCGTTTTCCTCTTTCCATACCAATATTGGGATTCGAGAGAGAGGATGGATGCTGATGCTGATTGTGGATTTGACAGAGTGATGATGTGAAGAGGACGCATGATTACGAGCCGTTTATTAGGGAGTTTTTGACGGCGCTGCATGAGGAGGGGTTGTTGCAGCATTTGCTTCCCGAGAAGACGGCGAAGAAGGCGCAGGGCAGGAAGGAGAAGGTTAAGAAGACCTGACGGCACTCGTGGCCTTTTTTCCCTTAGGTTACGATTTTCGGATTTTCTAGCCTTCATCAAAAATTCTCTCAGAGAAAGCAGTGAATATGGCGCAGAGTCGGAAGGAGAAGGCCAAGAACATCCTGACGTGCACTCGTGGCCATTTCCTTAGGTTACAATTTCGGGTTTTCCAGCCTAAACCAAAATTTCTGCCTTAGAGTGCGGCAATCGCGTGCATTTTTGATGATGATAGACGCGTCACGTCACGTCACGTCACGTCCGCTCATTGACTGCCCAGCACCATGAGCAATTACTAGGGAGGTGTCAAACATATTCATTTCAAGGGCTGTCACTCTCCTTCCTCGATAAACTGCTTGAAATAGACATCTACCCGTTACTTCACTTCCCGAACTATCTCGGACTTCAGAATGCGTTTACACGACTATGTGGCAGAGGTCAGCTGCGAAGGCGTAGTGCTCGAAGAATATGGCACGACTGTTGCTGATGACGGTAAACTCGTCAGCTGCTGGATAGAAAGTGAGGCGGGGAAGGTTTGCTCCTTTTCAGTGAGCTCTTCAAGTTGAGATGCTAATGCAACCGAAATTTTTGCAGGAGTTTGCCATTACCTGGAAGTTCGACGTCGAGGATAGCTCATTAGGCATTATTGGGAAAACCTGTGTTGATGGCAGTGTCATTGGGCAGGGCCCGCGTATTGGGGGAACCTGGAATACTAAACAATATGGAGGTGTCAACGTCGATGATACGACATACAGACCTTTCCAATTCGCCCCGATTACTTTGACCGGTTCGTGGGGTTCTGATCTGTCAGTGTTGCCATCTCATGATGCCAAGCAGATGATTCGGGTCTCGTTGCACAGCGAGATTTAGATTCACTGGGAACAATTGCGGTGGTCATGTTTCAAGCAACCAAAGCGGGTGGAAGGTGCTCTTGCAAGCGGAACAAACGCCAAGTTAAGCTACACGAAGGTCCTGTACATGAAAAGGAGAAAAAACTAGGAGGTCATTGTGTTCAGTATGTTTTGGTCTGTCTCTCCAAGTAATTTAACTCACAAGCGAACATAGGCTCGGTGATGTAATGAAGCGGGACCAACCATTGGAGCCACGCAACGACGGTCATAGCCACTGGAAAATCGTTGACGGGGACACGCCATTGGTTACATTTCGATTCATGTATAGATCCAAAGGTACATTTCTTCGGTGCAGCACTAGTTCTGACTTACTTAACACTCGCCTTCAGAATTTCTGCAGGCACAAGGAATAATTCCATACAAACCTGAAGACAATGAAAATGCGAACGCCGGATCGAGTAGTCAGTCGTCAGTGACGGAGCTTGTCGATCAAGTTGTGAACATACCTATCAAAGATGAGAGTGAAGCTGAAGACGAAGATGCTCTGCAGGTGCACCAATATGCATTGCAAGACTTATTTGAAAACTCACCTCTTGTCTGGGACAGCGACAACTGGAAGAAGTGCAAAAGAAGCTTCAGAGAATCAAGCGGAAGCGACATCCGAATGAATCAACCAAGGTGAAAGTCAAGACTGAGAAACGAATTAAATCCGAAGCCAACGCCAGACATAGAGCGAATGTAGGGGACTTTCGGGACGTCATCGATCTGACAAGCGACTAAGGAAAGTTGCACTCCTGCTTGCGGAAGAGGAATCTGACGAGGAATTGGATACCTTAGTTCTTATAATAATTTCGTATACAAATCAGCATTAATGCCCCCGCTCTTCCCTGCCTTCATACCCCATCGACATTGTGTTCTCGTGGATAGCAGGTCCTCAGAGCTTCAGAGCCGTTTGTTCGACCAGTACTTCTGACAAGCTATCTTGGCCATGCAAGGTTACCAACACACGTCCGAATGCACTTCCCGTTTGTCCAAACTTGCCGATGGCGACTACGTTAACATGGACCTTAGCAAAGCCTATACCGCCCATTCTCTCCTAGCCTGGCAATCACGTGCATTGTAGGGCGTCGCGTCGCGTTACGTCACTTTCTGACGTTACATTTGTCTCAGATGCGGCTACACGACTATGTGGCAGAGGTCAGCTGTGAAGGCGTAGTACTTGAAGAATATGGCACGAGTATCGCCGATGACGGCAAAACTGTGAGCTGCTGGATTCAGAGTGAGGCGGGGAAGGTTCGCTCCTTTTCCGTTATGAGGCTCTTGGGATGCTAAATGCAATGTTAATGCGACTTAAATTCTTGCAGCATTTTGTCATTACCTGGAAGATCGACAGCGAGGATGGCTCAAGAGGCATCCTTGGGAGAACCTACGTTGATGGTAGTCTCATTGGATGCCGCGCGTGTTTCGGAGGCGATCAGAGGGTCAATACTAAACAATACGAAGGTGCAGAGATTGATGATACGACATGCAAGCCTTTCCGATTCGCCCAGATCCCTTTGACCGGTTCGTAGGGGTTTTGTTCTTCAGTGCTGGTGTTGCTGTCTGACGATGCCGAGCAGATGAACCTCGTCTCGTCGCACAGCGAGATTTAGATTCACTGGGAACGATTGCGGTAGTCATGTGTCAAGCAACGAAATTGGTCGACTCGTGCACTTGCAAGCTGATCGAAGTCCCAGTGAAGCTGCTCGACGGCCCTTTAAATGAAAGGGAGAAGAAAGCAGGGGGTCATTGTGCGCAGTATGTTTGGTTGGCTGTTTTTCGAAGTAACATTGCTCACAAGGGGAAATAGGCTTGGTGATTTAGCGAAGCGGCTGATGCCCGCTAGCCCTGTTCATAGTCACTGGGGATACGTTGATGAGAGCAAACCTTTGGTTACATTCAGGTTTACATATAGATCCAAAGGTACAATCCTTTCGGGTGGTGCACTAGTTCTGGCTTTCTTACCAGCCGCATTCAGAATTTTTGCAGGCACAGGGAATCATCCCGCACATCTTCGACAAAAATGGACCACAACATGCGCACGCCGGACCGCGGGATGAATCGCCTCAGCCAGAGCTAGTCGGTCAAGTTATGGACATGCCAGTTAACGATCAGAGAGAGGATGAAGACGTTGACGCTCTGCAGGTGCGTGAGCACACTTTGGAAAATGTAATTTGAAACCTCATGTTTTTTCCGTGATAGCGAAAATTGGAGGAAATGCAAAAGAAGATCCAGAGAATCAAGCGGACGCGACGTCCGAATCATTCAATCAAAGCAGAAATCGAGGCCGAGAAACCAAGTAAATCCGAATCTGGTACCAGACACAGGGCAAATCTAAAGTATATCGGCGGTGTCATTGACCTGACAAACGACTGAGGGAAGATGCCTTCACGCTCGCGGAAGAGGAATTATGATCTGGATACTTAATTTATAACAGAGATCATTATTCCGCCCCACTTGTTTCTTTCTTCACATCGCGTCGTTGTCATGCTCTCTTCAAGTATGATGAGATGATTACAATTTCAGAGCTGTTTACTTGCCGCTGCCTGTCAGGTAGTAATGCACGGGGTCGGAGGTGGGCAAGTCGCATTTTTTTTGGGGGGGGTGATTTGAGATGAAAATGTACCGACACGGATACGGATCCTTGAATTAATGTTTTAACTTGATTTATCGGTTTTACGGAAGGGGACATGCTACCAGGAATAGGTACTGTTGCACGGCTCTCTATGAGGAGGGGTTGTTCTATCATTTTCTCCCAGAGAAAGCAGCGAAGAAGCCGAAGGAAAAGATCGCTTACAGTAGCTTACAAGCATTCGTTTTCTAGCAAAAATATTCCGGTGAGGCAATCACGTGCTGACGCGTCGCGTCGCGTTACGTCACTTCCCAACGCTTTATTGTCTCAGACTCCTTATGCGGCAACACGACTATGTGGCAGAGGTGAGCTGTGGGGGCACAGTGCTTGAAGAATACGGCACAAATGTCACCGACGATGGTAAACTCGTGAGCTGCTGGATTCAGAGCGAAGCGGGGAAGGTTCGCTCCTTTTCCGTAACATTCCGTAACGCACGGTGATGAAACTATATTCCTGCAGGAGTTTGCCATTACGTGGAAGTTCGACGTTCAGGATGGCTCAAGGGGCGCCATTGCGAAAACCTACGTTGATGGTAGCCAGATTGGACACGACGTGTGTACTGGAGTCCATGGACTCAATAGTAAACAATATGGAGGTGCCGACGTCGATGATAAGACATACAAGCCTTTCCGATTCACCCCCATCTCTTTGACAGGTTCGTGGGCATTTGAGTTTCATTAATTTGACCACCTCGTGATGTATAGCAGATGATTTGGGTGTCGCCACACACCGCGATTTAGTTTCATTGGGTACAATTGCAGTGGTCATGTTTCAAGGGACAAAAGTGGGCGGAGCATGCACTTGCGGGCTGCCCTTGCCCAAATACACATTTGAACCACATGAAGACCCCGTACACGAAAGGAGAAAAAGCTAGGAGCACATTGCGTTCAGTATGTTTTTGTTTTTCGTCTCCCCGAGTGATATGGCTCACGAGGAAACGTAGGCTCGGTGATGTAGTGAAGCGGGACCAACCATTGAAGCCTCCTAGTACTACTCATTATCACTGGGGTCACGTTGACGAGAAAAAGCCATTGTTCACGTTCCGATTCATGTACAGATCCAGAGGTACGGACCTTAGTGTAATGCATTAGTCCGACTCAGTACTTATCATTTGCCTTCAGAATTTCTGCAGGCACAAGAAATTATCCCATACACAATCGAGGATAACCAACCTCAAATTATGAACGCTGGACCCGGTGATGAATCGCCAGAGCCAGAGCTCGTCGGTCAAGTCACGAATATACCCATTAAAGATGAGAGTGATGATGAGGATGTTGATGCTCTGCAGGTGCGAAAGCACATCTCGCAGTTGATATGGAACCTCATGTCTTTCCGTGATAGCGACAATTGGAAGAAATGCAAGAGAAGATACAGAGAATCAAGCGGAAGCGACCTCCGAATCAATCGACCAAGGTAGAAGTCAAGACGGAGAAACGGATTAAACCTGAATCTGGCGCCAGACAAAGGCCACATTTAAAGTATAATGGCGACGTCATCGATTTGACAAGTGACTGAGGGAAGATGCGTTCACGCTTGCGGAAGAGGAATTACGACAAGTGTTGGGATAGTGATGTACAACAGTGGTCATCATGTATCATTCATTAATCTCCATGGGTTTCTGTCTTCATATCCCATCGAGCCATGTTTTTTGAATTATAGTTTAAAGTAGTTTATTTGCTATTGCTGCGGCGTCAGGGGCGTGGTTGCAGGACCAGTCGTCTACCACAAGGGCCAAGTATCGAACTTTATAAGTTAGCGTCGGCTCACATGCAGACGTTTACGACGGTGAAATCCACCATCCATTCTCTCT
This sequence comes from Rickenella mellea, assembly GCA_004355085.1. Classification (NCBI taxonomy): domain Eukaryota; kingdom Fungi; phylum Basidiomycota; class Agaricomycetes; order Hymenochaetales; family Rickenellaceae; genus Rickenella; species Rickenella mellea. Next base: position 74,980 of record ML170228.1, on the reverse strand, counting down.
ATATGCATGCATTTCCGCACGGTGATTTTGAATTGATGCTGGAATATTGTCAGCACCTATCAAAAATGAGTGAACAAGCGACGCACTGAGTTGCATTGTCTACCATTTCAACCTTAGTTTGGTGCCAACTTCGTCTCTGAGCTCGAGCAAGCATTCTTCGGAAATTCCCCAACAATATATGATTTCCCGCGAATGCAGACCCATCACGGGCTCCACACCGATCATGAGATTTGTGACCAAAGCCTTCAGCTCCCATTCAGTCAGTTCATCGCAACGTGTGGCGAAGAGCAGTAAAGTACCCCCACTCATCCCACTCATGCCCTTGAGAAAGGAATGCTGTCAACCGGGCTTCAAGCAGATTGTGTGTGCATGCTGCAATCTGTCACTAGTGCTGTTAAGAGAGGAAATGCTTGCCACTCCTCATTTTGATTGCCAAATCCTAAGATCTTGATATTGATGACCGAACCGTATGGAAACAATTTTCGCTCCGTCATGAAGTAAAAGTGGCCTGCCCTGTAAGCGTTCATCCGAAAGGTCCTCGAAGGTGAGGTTAAATGTGAATGCAGAGAGAAACGACAGTGCGTCGTAAAGTAGTCCGTTGGAACGGAGTGGCAACGCCGGTTCCCAAAACTGGTTCCATGCCTTCTAGATCACTATAATTTTCTTGACAGCCATAAATCGTCACCGAAAGATGCTTGAGATTTTCCATCGAATAAACTGCCAGCCCGAAGCTTGCTGCATCCACATACCGGTTGTCGAGCAGCACCGTTATTTGCGTGCGAAAGGCGAACGACGGGGTAACGTGGTGACACCAGCCGTAGATTTCAGAAGGCAATGGTAACTTTCAAGAAGATAAATTGACATCACAAGGATGGTCGAGGACCTGCAGGTGGGGAAGGTCGACCAACCCTATCTTGTGCATTTGATTTTCCGTCTGCTTAGTATTAATTCGGAGACGCGACCACCGATGAGAAAATAGTTTAAGAGCTGGCAGGATTGTCCGAACAAATGGCACATCGAGATCGCTGTTACCTGAGCGGCATAAAAATGCCTCTAGCTGGCTGTCGATGTAATTTCCTGAAATTCTTGTCTACAGAAGGAGTGTCTGTAGCGAAACATCTGGAAATCGACGCGACACTTTGGAAACATAATATGCGAATGCACATCCCTCTGTCATGCGGTGACGAGTCGTGAAAGGATTTCGTCTGGGAGGGACTTGATCCCGTCCTCCAGTGCCAACGGAACACATGTCTTTCGGAGGATACGGGCCCGTTTTCTCCAGAGACTTCATGTCTTTCAACGCTGCCATGCATCGTTTCACATCATGTAGTGGAACACGAAGCATAGGAGAGGCGTGTTTTCTAGAAATTAATATATATTAGTTGACTTTCCGTGCTGAGGGTGTGGATTGATCGCTCCAACTGACGGCTCATCCCAATCCTTCATTCTGAGTCCTGGTCCTCAGAATGCTTATAGGTTATAACTGTTTCCAAGTGCGCATTTCCATCAATCTTTTGGCACTTCCGACTACTAGTAGCACGCCTTCTAGTTCTTGTGCACGGTGTAACTGTGAAAGTGGCACTGTCCTCGGAAGTTCGGGTCATGGGGCCTGGGCTAGGCTCGTAACCAGCCCCCGTAGATGTCTAATCCGAGCAGCGAGCTCCACCACTACCTATTAACTACAAGGGAGTGCTGGGGACAAGCCTAGGTTTGATGTGTGACCAATTATCACGTGCCATGTGACTCTTTGTTTTGCCCTCCTTTCATATTGACCGTAATGCGCCTAAAGGACTATGTTGCAGAGATACGCTGCGACGACGTCGTTCTTGAAGAATACGGTACCAAAATGGAAGCCGACGGTAAAACATTGAGCTGCTGGATACCAAGTGAGGCGGGAAAGGTCCGTTGAAACCTTATCCTTCCAACCAGCGTTGACAAACAACAAGCGTATGATATAGACATTCTCTATTTCATGGAAATTTAATCGTGATGACGCATCGAATGCTAGTCAAGGTCTCACATACGTTGATGGTACAGTCATCGGAAAGGCTACTCGCGCTGGAAACAAAGCGTCGAAAATCGCAACCCACTCTGGTGTAGACATTGACGATGCGTCATTCAGACCATTCACTTTTGCACCCATTCCATTGACCGGTGCGTTAAATTCAACTCTCAATTTTATTTTTTCCTTTTGGCCCATTTACTGGACCAGATGAACCGGATCTGGCACTTGCACGACGAGACCTGGACGCATTGGGAACTATATCAGTGGTGATTTTCCGAGCGGTTCCATGCGTGGCCAGCCGAAACAGTCCAAATAAAGTCAAGAAAAATGCAACATGGCTACCCAATCTAAATGATACTCCAGTGCATGAGAAGGATAAGAAGCTCGGAGGACATTGTGTTCGGTCGGTGTTTTATTCCTTTGTGGAACTTTCACACCTTACGCATGGGCAGGCTCGGTCCTGCAGTTACACGAGAGGGGTCACTAAAAAAGAGTCAGGTCACTACGGGTCACAGTTGGCAGCGTACCGGGCCTAGTCTTGTTACCTTTCGCTTTTTGTACAGATCCAAAGGTTGCATCATTTTGCAAATCGCGCAATTTGGATTTTTTACCAATTTCTCCTTTCAGATTTTTTGCAGGCACAAGAAATCATTCCGAATACTTCAGATGCTCCTCATATTTCTTCGAGTCCAAGCCAAACTATCCGTAAAAGTCGTCGTTTGCAAGTATCTCAAAATGCAATAGCCGGACCCAGTAACACCAATCATAATCAATTTGAGCCAGAATCAGCCATTCACGTTAAGGATTTGCCCACGAAAGACGAGCCAGATGAAGCGGAAATGGAACTATATGCTCTCCAGGTACAGGAAATCCCCTACAAAATGCATCAGGAACTTATATGTTTTCCATATCAGCGCCAATTGGAGGAGACACAGAAGAGGATCAAGCAAATCAAACGTAAGCGGCAACCGTCGAATCAACTAACAGGACCAACAATCAAGACCGAAAAACGAATTAAAAATGAAAGTCCCATCGGCCAGAAAGCGAATTTGAACTATAGTGGGGATGTCATTGACCTAACGAGCGACTGATGGGAGACGAGCTGGAAGTCGGACCAAGAATTGTAAATTTATTCATTTTTATAACACTCGAACGAATAACTCAGGTTACAGTCGGATACAATAATCACGTGTACGCATATGTTTAATTCTCCGTTGTCTTTCCGTAATCATATCCCGTTAGCATCATGTCTATGGATGCTCATGTTATCAAGCGGTCGCTGGGTCCACTCACCGCTCGCTGCCGTTTCATTGTGTCTCCCTCTCAAATCGCCACAACATTATTTTTTCACCGCGCCATTCTTTGACCGTTAAAGCAGGTTTTTGAACTATATTCCAACCTTGGATTCTTCATTACAGTCGAAACAATGACCGTGTCTGTCCGCCTCGCTCCACAATACAGAGACGCATCTGCCGTAATTCAGGTGCCTGAAGTCTTGTCTTGTCAAGTCGCGTCGCGTTACGGCAACGTAGCTCATCGTCTTCACTGCCATGCTCTTGGGCAATTATGAAGCCCTCGTACAGTGCGATGGTGCACCTCTTCCGGAACACGGTGTATTAGTCGAAGGACAGACAGTTTCTTGTTGGATTCCTAGCCAAGTGGGGAAGGTAATTTAAATATCGTGACTGGCTCTTTCCCGCAAGGCTAAGCAAATTTATTATCAGGCATTCACCATTTCATGGCAACAGCATGGAAGGACAGTTGCGTCTCGCGGCTACGTTTCTGTAGATGGGACGTGTGTCGGAGTCGCAACCCGCCACGGTAACGACGCGTTGCAGCGACAAGTGCACAAAGGCGTCGACTCCAACGACCTGGAACACAAGTACCATCCATTCACCTTCGCCCCCATAAACCTAACTGGTGGGTTCCCATTTCGCGTGTCTATTACGCGCGACTCATTAAAGGCGGCGCTGATATTGACCACGTAGACAATCCCGCTCTCCCTGTCAAGAAACGCGATATCACGTCATTGGGGACAATTGTGGTAGAGATATTTGAAGCGGAACGAGGTAGGGAATGTATGTGCATAAGGGCAGGCCTTCAGGTGAATTTGCATGATGACCCGATACATGAGCGTGAAAAGAAATTAGGAGGACACCGTATACTGTAGGTCAGCTTTCTCCGGAATGTAACAGATTGCTGATCCCGGAGAAAACCAGGCTGGGTGCCGGAATCAAACGCGAACGTCCAGCACAGGTCTCTAGTAGACCAGCCAAGCCGCATAGACATTGGCGACGTATCGACCCAAACAGACCTCTTGCTACCTTCCGTTTCAAGTACCAGTCGAACGGTGCGTCACTCAGTCAAAATCTACGGGCTTGTTGTGACTATCTATCCCAAGCAGAATTTTTGCAAGCAGAGGGAATTATACCGAAGCCAGTTGTTCCAATAACAGATACTCCACCTCGTGACGACGTGCTCTCAAACCGAAATGGTCGAATCCGTTGCAAGAGTAATGTTGAAGACACTGGCGGATATTCTGCAGAAAATCATGTGCAGAACTCATCTGGTGAAGATAAAATTATAACGGACGAGGGGAAAGACGGAAAGGCTGACCTAATACGCCAAGCTCTGAAGGTAGGTTTTTTTGGGTTCTTTCTTAGTCTCACTACAGTACATCAATAACTTACCGATCGAGTACCAGGAGAAAACCACGCAGACTAAGCGCCAGCCACAAATTTCGATAGATTCCGATTCTGACGTGGAACTCATAGAAGTTTCAAAGAGGCGAAGAAAAGACTATACAAGCAAAGTTTATGACGACGTTATTGTCTTGTCGAGCGATGATGAGTGATATTTATGCGATGCATAAGGAACGGCATCGACATTCCTTGCCTGCATCCGCCGGCGTCTTGCTCGAGCTAATAATTAGTTGGTCGATCTAAATAGAGTACATTATTGCGAACAGCCCTCAAGGGCGAATCGACGGGGATCCACACCACACAAGAACTGACCACCAATAAAACGTCAAAACTATAGAACTGCATGTTATTATGATCAAGACGTACACCTCTCCAGTCGTTTGTGTTGAATATTGGTCGGGAGGTCTCTCCTGACTTTCCAGATGTTTCTGTGGTGTTTGTTTCGAGATTATAATTATAACCGTCTGAAATAAGTGAGAGTCATGAATTTTTGTGTTGTTTCATTACTTCAGATATCTATGCCCAGAAACGGTCCCAACGGGCCACACACTGCTCACTTTCCATTCATTTTGCCAACCAGATTTCAGCGTTGCCCGTTAACTCCTTGCAGCATGCGTAGATAGCTCAATGCCTTGTGCATGATGACGGAAGAGGTTTCCATCAATTATCACCATTTGCAGTCGGAAGTTGGGGCTGGAAACGGTATCCGAGTCCTAGGAGCCTCGTTGACACGATCATCGCGCGAATCCGGTCGTCAGAAATTTCCAGATCATTATTGGCACCCGGCCATGGATACGAGTCGACCGTGACCAGCTATTACCCGGTCAACCAAGCCATAAATTTTGCCAGTCAGAGGGTCACAGACTCACAGGCAAACAACCCGAACATATTCTAGCTGCTCAAATCATAGTCCGCGAAGTGTCACAGCCAAGATGGGTCCTAGCTGGCCATATCGACAATTTCAGATCCTCATAGAGCTTTTCCGTATTCACCAGCGAAACACACGACGCAAACTGAGTTCGTGTAAAACACGAAGACGAAGACGATGCGATAGCAAGATAATTGCGGAGTCATCCCTGCGACGCCAGTAAGTTGATGAAAGAGAGCGAAGCAATTACATCAACGTCCAGATGGCCCAGAAATCAAGGAAATCCAGCACGGTACGGCGTCAGTTGCGGATATTTCCGCATGAGTCATTACGTGAGCACTTTTTCTTGCACTATCACGTCCAGACATTGGCTACACCATGGGGGCTTACTACGACGAAATCGAAATTGAAGACATGACCTGGGACGAAGAAAAGGGTGTATACCACTACCCATGTCCATGTGGTGACCGATTCGAAATTACAAGGCGCCAGCTTGCGGATTGCGAAGACATCGCGACATGTCCAAGTTGTAGCCTCATAATCCGAGTCATCTATGATCCCGTGAGTCCCTGTTGCCCGTTGCTGTAAGAGAGGCGATATTGAGGGAACCTTCTTTACACCGCGTAGCTTGATTTTGAGGATGAGCCGCCGGACGAGGATGAGGGTGAGGCTGCGAGTGGGGATGATGACGACGAGGGAGACGACACTGAGAGCAACGGGAGTGTGGACGAGAAGTTTGAGGATGCCATGGAGAATCTCAACATTTCAGACAACGCTCCTCTTGCCAGTTCGATGGCTGCTGTGGCAGTTGGCGCGTAGGATACTATCGACCAGCTGGATGGCACGTTTCCTGGATGGCCAATACGATTCTCGACACCTAATACACCAGATATGTGACATGTTTCTTGAAATCATAAGAACATCATAATGCTACTTGTTGGAAACTTCGCCACAGCAATTTCAGATGGTAGCCCAAGATTTAATCTCTCGTTATCAAGGTCGTACTTTGGTGTACTCCTCGGTTTTGTGAGCCCTGCGATATCACGTCACTTTTGGAACAAGACGCCGCCGATGGTAATTTTGGCTACCCATCAACAGTACTAGTCCTTGGAGACCACCACCTGCAACACTACAGTGCTGTGACCAAGACTTTCAGGAAATCAATTTACTTTGAAGGTGTCCAGGTTTTTGACTACAAATCATTTATGGTTAGGGCGATTTGGACGACTTGGCTACTGGTCCCAACGTCAATCTAACTATTCAACTGACGGATAAAATTGGTTCGTAGCTCTGGGTATGTCTGGATAGATAACTATATTTGCTTTGCTGATAGTCTGATGGACTTTCGCTGTAGGACGAACATCTGGATATTGTTCGTCTGTAACCAAACAAACTGGCAGGCATAGCTCCCACTGCGACATTAAACTGCGGAAACCTGTAATACCGCTCGTCGTCTATGGAATAGGCGGTAGAACAGTGGCAAAACACTGTCGACACGACTCTGAATGATCTTCTAATTTAACTCACCATCTGATCAAAAATGTAACCAGAACATCCGGTGCGAGGGTATGCCTCTTTCGACAATTTGAAATAAGGAGGAATGGGAATGTCACGATCCTGATGAAGTTTGGTCGTCCCGAAATGGTGCGCCAACACAACACCGAGAAACTGCTGTTGCTGGAGTGCATCGACAGTCATTAATACTGAGCATGTCTCCGGATGCATTTGTCCGCCAACAGCAGAAAATTTCTTCTATTCTGCTATCCCACGGACAATCGTATAATCGAATTCCGAGATGCACGGGCACATGTTGATGTAGTTGTCTCAATATGAAGGACATGATACGCGTGAAAATGCAAGGGTCGGCGGTTCACGACCCTACCGCGCAATTTCACTAAAAAAATTCATTCAAAAAGTACTGCAGTCCGAGATCTGACGACTGCTTGTGAAGGACCGTACAATTGAATTTTGCCAACCATTTTCGATTCCAGAATTTCATGCGCCTCATTTCCGCCGGTGTGCATATTTTTCTCGTCCAATAGGTTTCGTTGGCGGGCACCGGACCGATGACCAAATCACCTGAGACTCATCGAACATTCATACAGTATCCTGTGCGGACGATGCTGCATTGCGAAATAAACGGCAATAATTCAGCAAATAATCCTGCTGAACCGCCCATAACTTCCGACAAGGCGTGCACTGGTTTCAATGGATTTTGTGGAGGACCAGTGCGGAGGTGGCTGTGCGACGTCGATCCGTGACCCTTTCATCGTGACGAATGTCACACTTTGTTCGCATGGAACACAGGTTATCCGTCAACACATGATTTCTGAATGTCCTGAAACGACCTACACGTTTTCGATATTCTGACTTCGTGGTAGCAGAAGAAGGGAACACTAGAAGGACCCCGTTTTTCTCAATTCTCCCATTACTCAGTACTTCTATCCCATTCGCCTCAACACGGCGATCGGCATTCTATTTGATCCGGTCTTCTCAAGATATAAAGTGAAGGATGGTTGGTGCCCACAACGGCGCAGCCCCCATAGCCAGTACCGCCATCTGTTGTCTTCACTGAAGACGTTATGGCGGTCTCCTACAACACGGCTGATCTTTTGGTCCTAGCTGGCGTGGTCGTTTCACTGGTGGCCGTCAGGTTGTACCAGCTCCGATCGCGCAAGCTTCCACCTGGTCCGCGTGCAAGTTTCTGGGCTTTCGGAGTGAATAAAGCACTTCGAAAAAAACCTACGGAGCACGTCTGGAAAACATTTTCGGCATGGGGTAAACAGTATGGTGCGTCGAATCTTCGTTCGATGAAATATTCTGAAAATTTTGTCTAGGACCTTTGATATCATATTATTTGGGAAACAAACCAGTCATTGGTTCGTTTTCAATTCCGTTCTATTGTATGAAGCCGGTAATCCATGCGATTCACAGTCATCACTAAAGCTGACCTGGCTTGGGAACTTCTCGAAAAACGCGGCGATATCTATTCGGACCGCCCCCGGCAAGTAATGGCGTATGTATGTCGCCCGTGTCGACGCCCGCAGGCGATAACTAGTTCACTACAGGCAGGAACTGCTCTCGCGAAATTTGAGGCTTCTCGGGCAGCGATATGGGGAACGATTTAAGAAATTGAGGACTATTCAAACCCAAGGAATGAGCGGCCACCAGGCCCTGACATATAGACAAATGCAGACGTATGAGTCTGCAGTACTGATGCGTGACATTCTCCAAGACCCTGCGGCTATTTCGACGCATATACAAAGGTGAGTTGCTGTCCATTACCAGAAGGCAATGCGTTCGATTTTGTGCACTTGTGAAGATTCGCTACATCGATCGTGTTTTCGATCAGCTACGGAACAAGGATCCAGAATTTAGATGCGGAGATCGTGGAAAACAATAATTTGGCTGTCAATCGTATGTCATGTTATTTTAAACGCCTTGGAGATATGAACGCCTGCAATGGTAGATGCTTCTCGGTATGTATGTCTGGCTCTAAAACTTATTCACATCTCATGTGAAATGGGAACCATGTTAGATATATGTATGTGTTACCTTTCATTCATTTTTACCAGCACACTCACAGTAAATCAGGAAACCAGGAGCATACATCGCTGATACGGTGAGATTTTTCCCATTTAGCAACGTCCGTCCGTGGCTGAACACGAACTTGATATTGCGAAGTACCCTTCTCTCCTCTGGCTTCCGGTACGTGTGATATCTGTCATTCTGCCAGTCAGGACTTTAATAACCATCTAGAAACCTCTGCAATGGTTCCGCTACGAACCCGAACGACTACATAAATGGATGAATGAGCTATATATTAAGCTATTCCGTGAAGTCGCAGTGAAGATGGAGAACGGTACAGTGAGAGAGTGTGCATCATCGCGTGCACTGACACCTGGGAAGAGTTTGGGATTGACGGAGACGGAGCTTGCATGGGCTGTCTCTGCGCCTTTTACTGCCGGTGTTGATACGGTGCGCATCGCTTTTGCCCCGTATTAACCACTCCGTACTGATTCTGAATTGTTCCAGACTAAGGCTTCTTCCCTCGTCTTCATCCGTGAGCCATAGGAATTTATCTAGGTCTCAAATATGTATCTTACGCAATCTCACAGTTGAGATGCTACATCATCCTCACATAATGAAGAAGGCACAGGAGGAGATCGACAGAGTTATTGGAGACAAACGCATGCCCGCCTTTGCAGATGAAGATCAATTACCTTACCTTGCTGCACTGATGAAGGAATCCCTCCGGTACGTATTCGAACTTCTCGTCGTTCACAGTTGCTTACTGTCATTTTAAAAACGATTCTGTAGATGGATTCCGATCGCACCGTCTGGCGTTCCACACGCCGTGACGAAAGACGATTATTTTAATGGTTACTTTATCCCTAAAGGCGCAACAGTCTTCGCTAACCTTCGGTGGGTCTCGTTCTCGAAATGTAGTGCCAGGCATTTTCTTGACTTCATTTTTGACAGGGACATGATGTATGATCCAGAATTATTTCCGGACCCAGAGGTTTTTCGTCCAGAACGGTTTTTGGACACTAAGAACCCGCGGCTTATTGATTTCAATCTCCCATTTGGATTTGGACGGCGAATATGTCCAGGGTTGCATGTTGCATCTCAGTCTTTGTGGATATTCATGGCTAGGTGCGTCTACATCGGTCGCGTGCTTTAACTTGAGGCTGATCGCAAAATAATATGCGCAGGCTGCTTTGGGCATACGATATTCTTCCCGCTTTAGATGCAGATAAGAAGCCTGTATTGCCAGATCTTGAGGCATTCGTTGGCATGTTGGTGGTGCAACCTGCCAGATTCGAGTGCCGATTCGTTCCGCGGAGACCAGACGTGGTCACGGTGATTGAAGCGGAGGGATTAGAGGCAGATATCGAGTTGAAGGCTTGGGATTAGATGTGTACTATGAGCGTGTTACGACTATTGGTGAATTCATGATTTTTATTTTTACTTTGCGGTTTCTATATTAGCCTGACTCGAGTCGTTCCCAATTTGGAATGCGACAGCTGGGTCTGCTATATCGATCTCTGACTCAACTACGACCACAACCTGTTCCAAGACGCGCTCATTTGTTCATTAGAAATATGTCTGAAGCATCCTCCACCCCCAAAACTAACGATGCCGTGTCGATCGCGGACGGCGGCGCAAACCCAATCACCAAAAGTGCAGGTCCGTTGTAGGCAACCGGTTGAATGTGCAGTACACTGATCGCGGCGTAGCCAAGAAGGAAGCTAAGAGGCTAGAGAAGGAGGCGAAGATGGCTGCTAAGTCTGCGAAAGCTACTGTTGCATCTGCAGTTGGAGAGAAGAAAGGGAAGGAGAAGAAGGAGAAAGAAGAAAATGCGCCGTTCGTGAACACTACACCGAAAGGGCACAAGAAAGGTTAGGATTGAACACCGATATGTCCTGTGTGCTTCTCATCATGCATGGTGAAGACATGAACCAGCCAATGGGTAGCGGGTACGATCCCATCGCGGTAGAGTCAGCATGGTATGACTGGTGGGAGGCACAAGGCTTCTTCCGACCGCAAACCAAACAAGATGGCTCACCCAGAGACGAAGGCCAATTCGTTATCCCTTGCCCCCCTCCCAATGTCACTGGAAGTTTACACATCGGCCATGCATTAATGGTTGCCATCCAAGATGCTTTAATCCGATGGTGAGTCATGTCAATTCGGAGATGGACGTTTGGTTTGATGTGTTTTGCTTGGAAGGAATCGAATGCTAGGGAACACTACGCTGTTTGTTCCTGGGTTTGATCATGCTGGTATATCCACGCAGTCGGTCGTTGAAAAACGGTTATACAAGACATCTGGCCGGACGCGACATGATCTTGGCCGTGAAAAGTTCCTCGACACCGTCTGGGATTGGAAGAACGAGTACGGAAAACGAAGTTCAGTTCGGGAAACCTGCATTGATAGCGATTTGTGCCAGATATCAGACTCGAATAACGAGTCAACTTCAACGGCTGGGCGGAAGTTACGATTGGGAACGCGTTGCGTTCACAATGGACGAGGTGACTTTTCGTATTTCCATTTGAGCTTAAACATCGATCCTATCTAACATTAAGAAATGCAGGGCCTTTCTAAAGCCGTCGTAGAAACCTTCTGTCGATTGCACGAGGATGGAATTCTGTACCGTGCGAACAGACTGGTTAATTGGTGTGTAAGGCTAAACACCACATTATCAAATCTGGAGGTCGACCAAAAACAACTGACTGGGAGAACACTTCTCAACGTACCGGGATATGACGCGAAAGAGAAATTCGAGTTTGGTGTCATTACATCCTTTAGCTATCCGATAGAAGGATCAGGTATGCTTGCCCAACTTTTCGAAAATTCCCTGACTAAATACCCATTATTGAGACGAGAAGATCGTTGTCGCTACAACACGACCAGAGACAATGCTGGGAGATTCCGCCATTGCCGTCCACCCTGATGACCCACGGTATGAACATCTCCACGGCAAATTCGCGAAACACCCGTTCGTTGACCGCCGTTTACCAATCGTCACCGATGCTATTGCTGTCGATATGGAATTTGGCACTGGTGCCGTCAAAATCACACCTGCACACGATCCCAATGATTACGAAGTTGGCCAACGGCACAATTTAGAATTTATTAATATCCTCAATGATGACGGTACATTTAATGCGAATGCCGGGGAGAAGTTTCAGGTTGCGCTCAGTTCCTTACAACTTTATCATGATATTAACATAACTTATGGGATTGACAGGGCATGAAACGCTTTCACGCGAGGGTTGCGGTTGTTCAGGAACTTAAAAATTTGGGCCTGTTCATCGAAGTGAAAGACAATCCGATGCAGATCCCTCTTTGCAAGTATGTTTACTTTCAGCTGATTTATTTCAAATTTTTAATATTTTTCCGCAGCAAATCCGGCGACGTAATCGAACCAATTCTGAAACCACAATGGTGGATAAACTGTAAACCTCTCGCCGACGAAGCTATCAAGGTGCGCATTTTCAGTTGTACAGTATGAGAAGAACCGTGTTTCATTCTGCCGACAGCGCACGCGAGCAGGAGAGCTCGTCATTAACCCGAAGCAATCTGAGGCAGATTGGTACCGTTGGCTTGAGAACATTCAGGATTGGTGTATTTCACGGCAGCTCTGGTGGGGTCACCGATGTCCGGCATATTTTGTTCGAATCGAGGGACAGGATCAGGATGTGAGTTTTCATACACAGTGAGGAACGATACCTGATTGATATTCGCTTGGAAGGCCGCCGATGGCAAGAACTGGGTCGTGGGGCGGAATCTAGAAGAAGCCACGGAGAGGGCGAAGAAACTGGCTGGTTCTGCAAAATTCACCTTGGAACAAGACGGTGATGTTCTGGATACGTGGTTTTCATCCGGCCTGTGGCCGTTCTCAATCTTGGGCTGGCCTGAAAAGGTATTGCGTCTCTTTCGTGTGAAGGAACCGTTTTTCGATGCCTTATTTATTCACAGACTCCTGATCTTCAACACTACTACCCGTCGTCCATATTGGAGACGGGTTGGGACATCCTTTTCTTCTGGGTTGCGCGCATGGTCATGCTCGGCATCAAACTTACAGGGCAGGTACCATTCAAGGAGGTCTTCTGCCACGCAATGATTCGAGATGCGCATGGACGTAAAATGAGCAAGTCGCTTGGAAACGTCGTCGACCCTGTAGATGTTATTCAAGGCCTACCCCTCGAGTTACTCCACGACAAGCTACTCGATGGAAATTTGGACGAAAAGGAAGTATTGAAGGCAAAACAGGGCCAGAAGAAAGACTTCCCAAAAGGTATTCCGCAGTGTGGAGCGGATGCTCTGCGATTTGCTCTGTGCTCGTACACAAGCGGAGGTCGTGACATCAACTTGGAAATTCTTCGTGTCGAAGGATACCGCAAATTCTGCAACAAAGTGTTCAACGCTACAAAGTTCGCGATGCTTAAGCTTGATGAAACATTCGTCCCAGAGCCTCATGCAAACGTCTGTGGCTACCATCTCTATTTCTCTGAACAGTGGATGCTAAAGTATTTTGCAGCCAACGGGGAAGGAAAGTTTGGTCGAGAAGTGGATATTCCACAAGCTTAATCTTGCGGCTAAAGATATTAACGACAAACTCCTTGAACGCAATTTCATGATGGCAACGACAGCCGCATATAATTTTTGGCTGTATGAGCTTTGTGACGTTTACATCGTGAGTGAATTGGCGATTATCACAACCGTTGTCTGACCTTCCGTGTAGGAAGCAATGAAGCCAATGACCGACGATTCAATGCCTCTCGCTACTCGTAGATCCGCACAGAATACCCTTTACACCTGTCTAGACCACGGCTTACGACTGTTGCATCCTTTCATGCCTTTCGTGACTGAAGAGCTCTGGCAACGTTTACCAAGACGGCCAAACGATCCTACCCCTTCTATCATGGTTTCATCTTATCCAATTCATGTGAGTTGTTTTGCCTTCTAATCGCCACGCCAATGTCATATTTTCGTAGAATAAAGCATTCGTGTTTGAAGACGCAGAGAAAGAATTCGATGGCGTCTTCGCCGCAATCAGAACCGCTCGTTCCTTGGCTGTCCAGTACAACTTGCAAAATTCGACAGACCTCCAACGTATGTTGTATATTTTCCGCATGCCACCTGGAGACTAACACGATTTTCAGTATTTTTCCTGGTCCAATCCGCGACGGAAGCGGCCGTTTTCGAATCACAACTACCGACCATCACGGCGCTGATAAAGGGATGCAAAGTTGCAAAGGTGGCTTACACATCATCCGACATTCCAGCGGGATGTGGATCCTCCGTATTGAGTCCATCAATTGCGGTGCATCTTTTGGTCCGCGTACGTACCCTCCGTCAATTCAATATCTATACAACGTTGACTTTGTCAATTTAGGGTCAGATTGACCTTGACGCCGAGATCGCGAAGTGCGACAAGAAATTAGACCTTGCGACACTCAACGCGGATAAGCTTCGAAAAGTGGAGGCTCAACCTGACTATGAAACTACTGTCCCTGACATAGTTCGAGCTGCGAACACTGAGAAGGTTGGAGTTATTCTTTACGAGTTTCCTGACCCTTACTGATTGGTGATTTGCAGCTGAAAACCTTCGAGGCGGAAATTGAGAATCTTCAGACGTCTAAAGAAATGTTCTCGAAGCTCAAGTGAATTAGAGATTGGAAGTGATAATATGTGTATTGCGTTGTTCTGAATACTACAGAAGCTTTTCGTATCGCCACATGGAAGCATTCGAAGCCGACATGCCTAAAAAGGTAATAAGTGATTTCATGTCCTTCGAGTTAGGCGCCGGCATGTTGGGATGGCACAGGTACATGCGCCCAGGCCATTCCTCGTCTCCTCCTTTTCACTTCCATGAACCCAGAACTGCCCACTGAGAAATCAGTTCTTCGGAACCGTTCACATTCAATGAGTTCATCATCATCATCTACTCTCTCGCAAATCATGTCTCCGTGGACCGATGACGACGACGCGTTGGCCACGGACTTGCAAGACCTACATGGCGACGAGTTGGCGTATCTGGGGAAAGAGCGGCCTCCGCAGTCTTTGCCTTCCACTTTGCAGGATTCGTTTCCAGTTCAGGTTCTACGGATTTTAAAACAGTATTTCCTGTTTGTTTGGCATACCGCAACGAAATCGACCTGGAATCTCTTTTTCTTTCCAACCAGTATGTCGTCTCGACCCATGTTGTTGGATTGCGTGATTGAGCAACTTTGTTTAACATAGCGATGTGGGACAGAATATCCATCATTGTGATGGCAGTTGGTGCCACCGTCATAATGACGGGCTTCATGGTCTGGTGTATATTCTCGCATTCGCCGAGGTTTGTTACTGCCTTCAACAATTGGTCAAAGAAAAGAACTGGGGGACTTAGCATGATAAACGCGGGTGAGAGAACAGCCTCCCGAATTACAATAAACAGTACTCTAATAGCGAACCTCCGTTATTCAGGTTACCCAACAATTTTCAAGGAGCTTTCACCAGACCAAATCAAAGAGGCAAGACGCGTACTTTCACAACACATAGAGGAAGCACCTAACAAACCCCACAAACGAGTCTTTAACCTTGACGTGGCGAAGTTATTGTAATGTTTCAATGTCAAAAGTTCTGTTGCTGCTATTGACACGGCATCCAGGCTTCAATGCTCTGCGCTTATGTACGAGCGCACGTCCAAGGGTACGATGCACGCTATGGCTACCGCAGCCTCGCACCGCTCGCACGCCCGCCACCGTACTATGAGTGACTGGGAAGACACGTCGGTGCCTGGCCAGCGGTTAAATGAAATTTGTGGCGCTGAAGGCGCATTGGAGGTTAAGGCGCAGCTACACGAGTGCAATGCCGAGGAGAACACTATCCAAGAGTTATCAGCTCATCTCGGGCTGAGATTCTCCACTGTGTCCGAAATGAATAGCGCAGGCTCCGCATTTTGCGCGTTGTTTTGGGACCCGGATTGCACTTTTGTGATTGTCGCTTTCAAAGGGACAGGACCGTCTGATTTCATGGAGTGGTCCTCGGATTTCACATTCCAACCTGTTGAAGCAGGTCAATGGATAAGAAGTTTTGGCAAAGGTGTGGGTGTTCCTCCGTGTGTTGCATCGCCTACTCATATCTTATTTGTGAAGTACATGGAGGATTTATGGATAAAGTGTTTCCCCGAAGAATACCGCCAGGTTCCCGCTTGCCATATGGTGCGCCTCTTTCAGTTGAAGTCATATTTAGATTTATAATTTTGAAAATAATTTGCAGACACAGTAAACGAAGCTATCAAGAAGGTAACGAAACGTCTCCTCATCGGCAAGCCTCCGGGAACGAAGATTAATTTGGTGCGCCAATACCCTCTTCCACGGTCCTTTAGTCGCTCAAATAAAATAAAAAACATTTGTAGTGGACAACTGGTCACTCTCTGGGGTGTGCGATGGCATCGCTCACATACGCAAGACAAATAAACGAAGTGCATGAAGTTGGACCTGATACTGTAATTCGTGACGCGTATCTATTCGCCGCTCCAATTGTGTGTGATGTAGAGTCGGTAAACGGTGAGCAACAGGGTTTCATGTGCATACTCTTTGACATTTGCTTATATGCATGAAGCCTTTAATAACCGGATGCGCCATAATGCCCAATATCCGCGCACAATGTGGCGTGTTACGAATGTTTGTCGTGACTTTACCCTCGCGACATCACATAATGAATATATTCACAGGGCAGAGACGCGGTAGCGACTATGCTGCCACAGCGTGGTGACGTTCCAGAGTGGAGCTTATCACCATTCAATCTTTTCACATGTAAGACTTTCTCTTGATTAACAGAACACTTGTAATATTGACCACCGTGGAACGCTGTTTCATTGAACAGTTGCCCACTTAGGTATGAAACTTATATCTAAATTTTGTTTCCCTGCACCGGAGGCAAACCAAAGTCTTTTCTTAGGTTGTGAAATTCGTCTTCGCAGCGCTCCGGAGCGTTCGGAGGTATTCGGCACTCTTCTCACTCCAGGCACCCACGTTGTCGTAGAGTCATCCACGCCACATGAGGTACTGCAAGATTCGATGACTGCCACTCGGGAGGAAATGGCGAAGGTGCAGAAGTGGCCCATAATTGGTCGCTTATTGGCACATGCGCCAGGATTTTATTGGACCCAGATATCGGCCATATCTACAGGGACATGCACATGGACGGACAAGCTGGATTAAGGTTGCATCGAGGATTTCATGCAATATTTGTTTTGTTATCTAGGGACATCTTCACTACGATTTTAACGATAGGACCGCTTATCTGATGATTTCTTCTTCGTCTTCTAGTATTATAAAAAATTTACGAATGCTTACTCACCATCACCTGGAGCATGAGTCATTTGGGCGCTTAACATGCTGTTATATACCCTTCGTCCGGTGATACTCTGAGGTCAATTCGTTATGATAGACATCGAATACCACCTGCCAGCACGATCCTCGCTGGTCATCATATTGCTCACCAATGCATTATTGCAAGTAAGTTAGGTTACTGTTCCTTGCACTGAACATGGTTGAGTTGTTATTTAGATATCGTTCTTCATAATTGTGTCATCCTCCAGTGCATATGCGAAGCATTTGGGTGGTTCATCGACTTTCTCTGGTCTCGTTATCGGTGTGCCGTTATCAATGTCGGGTATAGCGTTGATACCTCTGATGAAATATGACCAAGGTAGTTTTTTGTACTTGTGATTTCGACAAGCTGGCTAATTAATAAAATCCATTTAACTCGCAGGAAAATACAGCAGACCTCTCCACGTTTGTTGCGGATTCATGGCTTTCGGACATGTCCTATACGGGCTTGCATACCATGCAAATTTCCTGTATCTCATCCTCCTGGGACGCATGGTTCAAGGTGTTGGGTTCACCTTTTTCATGTACACCAAGCGGTACTGCTCAGATGCCCGTATTGTGGGTATTCGCCGTCGTACGACGCTCGCTGGATACCTTGTTCTCGGCCAGGGAGCTGGAATGTCCGCGGGTCCGTTTTTCGGTGGTCTCCTTTACAAAGTTGGATTCAAAAATTCTGTCTTCAATGGTTATTCAGCGCCAGGGTGGGTAATGGCTGGCGTATGGATCGCCTTCTGGGTTGCCGCCACATTTTTATATGAAGATGTGCAAGACGCACCGAGACACGAGTCTATCGAGCTGCCAACGGTCAACGTCATGATACCTGTTCCAGATGATCAGTCAAAACAACCCAAGGAGTCATCTTCGCGTCCTAGTTCTCCACCAGTTCAATCTCCCCCATCTCCCCCGCCGCCTCCAATGGAACACGAATCGTTTCGCACAACTCCACAGCAGCGTGGTGTGATATTTTGTATGTGCTGGTTCGCCATGTCCTGTTTCTTTATCCTTGGGGCATGGGAGGCGAATATACCTGTGTATGGATCCTCTATACTCTCATCTCTTCATTGGTCCCCTTACGCAGCCGGCAACTTCCTTGCTCTTGGGGGTGCTGCAACCATGCCTTTTCTCCTCCTAAACCTCTTTGCTGCCCGGCGTACACAGGATCGCTCTATCCTTGCGTTGGGTACCGGATTAGGGTTGGCCGGTCTAATATTAGCTCTAATTCTCTTCAGAGGACACATGGTGAACGTTCACTATGCGGGATTGTTTGTATGCTGGTTCCTCGTCGCACTCGGCTTCAACCTTGCGACAACATGCACGCTCAGTCTTCTAAGCAAGCAGCTCCCACCTTCGTGGAATGCGCGCACTTCACTTGGTGAGCATTTCCTAACTTTCGATATATTCTTTGTTGCTTAATTTTTCATCTTAAAACATCCATAGCCATCCAGTACAGCAATTTCACTGGGAGAGTTACGGGATCTGTGTGGGGAGGTAGCGGTGTGCATGTTGGCATGCGGAACTACATTGGTCTGGAAGTCGCTATTGTCGGCATAGGGGGCTTGCTCTTCACCACACTATGGCGAGAGTTAAAAGCAAAGACCGGTTGAAGGTGTACGAATTCGTTACCAGTTAGTGCAATTGATTTCTAGAACTCTGATAATCATGAGACAATTTATCACTCACGTCTAGTATTCTTTTGGTGGGATGTAGAGACTTGAATGTCAAATAGGAATAAAGTGCAATCAAATTTGCAGAGAATAAGTCAAAGGGTCCTGCGCTGTGGATGGACAAAGTCACCGTTGATGGAAGGTATTCATTCGTGGAGCAAGCCTGGTCTCTCGTTCTGGTCGTTCTGGCTCTCGCCTTGGAGTCACTCGGTCAGGACAATTGGAATTCAAACTATGTACACATGACTTAATGAAGAACTATCATGAGTTGAATTCATAGGCGGAAGATGCATGTTGTGTCAACCAAGCTCAGCGTGGCCGTGATCAGGAATACGGTACTAGGTTCTAGAATCTAGACAAGAATTCGAGAGGGAATTCGTTTATGGGAGCCGCATAATTGAACCCATGAGTGCTAGAGAGTAGGTGGGGTTATCGAGGCGTTAGAGACTATGAAGTGCAAGACTAAATCAATTCACTTACTTTATCCCTTCGTTAAGGAAAGGATATTGTTGGTAAGTTGGTTGCTCCTGCGGGACCACCGAATTTTCAAGAGTTGAATTCGGCTCGACATTCGTGCCAAAGAAATTCACCAGGACACTTGTAATAATAATCGCAGTGTAAATGATCAACGGGCTGCAGAACTTTTCAGCGACGAGAGCCTACCTGTCCGACTGGTTCCCATAGGCATCCGAGCCATGAGGATAGTGGGACGCGACATTATTCTCTACACCGATGGCACCGAGCATAGCACTTGCGACCTTCAAGGCGAGTGTCAAGTACATGGCCACCAAATGTCACAAGGAAGAACGAACAACAACGTCAGTACCACTTGATTGAAGCCGTTCGTCGCCAACGCCGCTAGTAGTGTCGAGCCTAGCTGTGGCACGAATCAAACGATCCTGCTTCTTCCAATGGCCGGCTTCCGTCCTCGACATATGCGGGGGGCAACATGTACGATGCTGCCCTGCACATTTTCGGCATAGTGAAGACGAGTAAGGCTCTCCGATGAAGCACTGCATATTTGGTAGGCATGTATGTACAGCGGTTTCCCAGGGTAGATACGCACTTTCTCATGGGCATAGACACAGTTTGCGCATGGCGCATAGTTCCTCTCCGTCTGTAGCATTTGGAGTTGATATGTGCCTCTGGGTTGCATGACGGGCCATTGGTATGCCGGATCAAGGTTGAATGTGCCAGATGGCAGAGCCATTTGAAGTGGAATGAGGGAGCGGGTTGGACACATAGCACATCGGACTCTTGCTGATTTTATACAATTGTGGCGCCTCGGTATGCAGCGAACCGGCCGCGAGGGAAATGCAAGGAATCCGCATTTCGCTTCAAATATACAGCGAGCCTCGACCACACTAAGGATCTCACTTCGGACCCCCTTGAATGGGCAGCAAAATTGGTGGGCAGGTTGCCTGATTTGATTCGCCGGACATCTGCTCGGAAAGATGTGACGTACGCGCCTTCAGTCCAGTTGAAGAGTCATTTCTGAATTTAAATGAGCACGTACAAATCAGCGATGTACGACAATGCGCTTCATCGTCAACCTGAGCAACAGGTCGATATCACCGGTGCGATGTGTCCAAGTTGGTCGATTTAGTGGCACTATTTCGACCCAGATGAAATTGGGTCGGGGAATCCGCACCTGCAGTAGCTGAACATTATTATTTGTTTGTCTGGAGAACGAAAACTTTGGTATTATAAGAAACACCTAAAGAAACTCACCTAGACCGAAATTGCGAGAGCTGGCAATAGGCGAAGGAACTGAGGGAGGAAATTACATGGACTTGCAGCCGGTCAGCAACACGTGTATATCAACCAGGAATGATTCGAAGCAATTGCATTTCCACTTTGAACCCGCGAAGCTTCAAGGTTCACAGTGCAATCACGAACGACAGGGCCGGGCGTGTATTGTGGGGTGCAAATCAGTGTTGGATGTTCCTTTGTGATTTGGCATGGGAAGGGAAGTGCAACTCCTTTTCGGCGCAACCAACATCAGGCGTTGCTTTGGGGATTGTCGCAACCTATGTAGACGACTACGTGGTTGATCTGTTACGTACATGTTCCGCCAAGTTTGCAGGTGAGGACAGGATGTTCGCAAGATGGTTGTGAAGACGATGGCACAATTTTCACAGCCGGAATGGTGTTTAGATCTTGCACTTCTCGGAAGAAACCAGGCATAGTGATTTGACAGACAGCAATTCAGCTTGCGGGTTGGACTCGGGTGTGCCATTCGTACGTTTCACGCCAATTGGCTACTTCAAGTTGGGTTGCGTGTTCACTTCCAGGACCTGAGGTAAGTTGCACCGGTACCATGACCCAGTGAGAGACGGTTGGCGGTTTTTCCCCCCATTTCCATTACGTACAGATAGTGTTATGAAATGCTTCTTTCTCACCGCCGACGCCACAATCAGTACAGGAGCGTGACGCACCGATAATATTAATGGTAAGTTTACTGCGAGGCTGTTGCTAATACAAACAGAATGTTCCGAGTTATACTCACCTGGACTCCGAGTCGGCTTATTGGAGTTAGCATGAGTGATACCGATTCCCCAGTCGGATTTCTGCTGCTATTCATTGATGTTGTTTGCTCGCCGCATTGAATGACATTTTCGAAAGACATTTCCTAGAAGCCACTCCCTGTCAACGGAAGAGAGTTCAACCTTCTCACAATAACCGATGAAAGCCCTTCCTGACAATGTAGTACGCACTGCAAACGATAATGAAAGATATGCACTAAGAATGTCGCATGGATTAACAGGAATTCAGTCCGCGCGATGCTTTCAAGTTTGACCATAAGCACAAGGTCATTAAATGGATCTCGGTAACGGCAAGGCCGGCCAGAGTAGGAGGGTGTCGTATGCGAAGCTGGTTAATTGGTAAGTTCGGTTGATATGGAACTCGACATCCCTAAAAAACCGCCTTTCTGATTTTGGTACGGTCAACAGGATATATGCGCTTCTAGCACAATCCTGGTCCATGGAAACACACAACCCACCAAGGTGTGAGGCATGAAATAATTTAAAGCTGTGGCAAACTTGGGCAGATTAATGGAAGGTGCCAGAAAGGAACACTAATATCAGCGTCAGTCTAAGCGACTTGGCCGAACCTCACATTCTATTTTTCACCGGTATGAAGATACTTTGTTTTACGTCAGAAATCCTTGATGCAGATACTAACAATAACAGAGGATGTTAATGTCTTCTGTGATAGCGATACTTTTTGCATGGCGAAGTTTGTGAGTGGCGCAGGCACAGGCCCATGAGCTCACCTCGGTTTGACGGAGAGTCAAAGGGCCGCCCCATTTGCGAGAAGTGTGTGATGGAGGGTGCAGCGCTTCATTGAGAAACATCAATGCAGATCTCCTGGGTTCCTGGGTTCGATACCGCCCGTCAGGTAATATAACTGGTTATGTGGTTCGCCGCACATTTTTAGGAGAACATTTCGCCAGTCGGTAAAATGTGTCGCATGTCAGTCGCAAGGCAGGACAGTACTGCTGAAGGGGACAGCGGGTCTCTGTTTGTGGAGATGAATTGCCAAGAAAGGTTCCGAGCCATGATAACTTCAAGCGCTAAAATTCGGGGTCGCGTATAGCATATTAAACCAAAAGTTAGTCAGTTCCCTTAACCAACCTCGCGAAGCGCCTAAATTAGGCGCTTCTGACCGTGTGCTATGTTCGATGTTAGATCATTGTACACGGTTCTCCTGGAGCATCGTAACGTCATCCAAATAAAGAACATCGGAGATTATGTTTCTTCCGAGTCGTGAACAATCATTTTGGCGCTAGCGCTGGGCCCCAGGCCGTGGCTGCAGCGCATCGCAGGTGTGGCGTGCAGGCTTGCGCCACTCAGGCTGGCACCTTCGGTGAACCCGTCCTGGAAAGGCATACTGGTTGCGAGTCGACGTCAGCGCTACGTCGATTTGAGCCTTGCTTTACATTGAACATTGTATTGCTTGGCAGAGCTACTAGTACAGTATACAAGTTTATTCTGAAGCTTCGCAACATAGGTCCTATCCACACCTGAATCAGGAAACACATAATCTGAGCGCTTTCTAATACTCGGCGAGTTGGATCACCTTGCCTGGAAATTCACAATTCATTTCAGAGAAGGGTGTTTGTGAGGTTTAGAGTTGGGGGTACTAACCGATTGCTAGCCTCTTCCTCTGGGGGCCGCCGAGGCGATCGATATCGCCACTGTCGAAGAACGAGTACCCCGCTGTGCAGTAAAAGAAGTAAATGAGTCCAATATTTTGTGAAGCGGGAAAAAGGGGAAGAAAGACAACGCACTGAGAGCATCCTCATCCTCCACCTCATCCTTATCCTCCTCGACATGCCCATTAATGGGCCTCCCCGTCCTCGAATCCCTCAACACCCCCGTATGATCCACAAACGGCGCCGCCCGCTCATTCGCCGCACGATGCAACTGCACAATCATCCTTTGCACATCCATCAAATACCCCTTCAACGTATCCAAGAACCTCCGCGTCTGCAGATGCTTGCTGCTCGCGCACACGGACACGCCGTCGTCCTTGATGATGTATCCGATGCCGTACCCGTCCGCCGCGACGGGCCCGAAGCCGAAGAGGCGCAGCGCGGGGTTGCCGCAGTTCGAGGTGGAGAGGATGGAGGTGTTGAGCACGGACCAGCCGGGGTCGGAGAATATGGCGGGGAGGGTGCGACGCGTGGAGGATGGTTCGGGCGGGGGGTCGTCGGTGCTTACGTCGAGTTTGCCGTCGTGGATCTCGCGCGTGAGCAGGCAGTATAGGGCGTAGAGGTGGCGGTCCTGCCCGAGCCCTTGGCTGCATTCTTTCGTGAGCTTTACGTGAGCTTCGCATGCTTTGCGGAGGGCGGAGACTTTGGTCTCTGCGGACGCTTCGGAGAAGAAGAGCTGGCGCATTTACATTTAGCTATATGCGAGCCAGGGTAAAGAAAATGACTGACTTTCGTGAACTCAACACTAGGCGGCTGGACCGTCCTAATCGCCTCCGTCCGTCCATGCAAGTACGCCTTCGTCATCGCCGGCTCATAGGTACACTCCGTCCGCCCATACAGGCCATAATACGCCGCCTGGAACGCCATCTGTACAAAAGCGTCCGGGCTGAACCCATGCGCGGTGATGAATGTCTTGCCGTACCCCTTGAACTCGAGTGCCTGGCAGTCGTTCTGGCAGATGAGGTCGCTGAGCCGCGTCTCGGCGAACCGGATGCCGGCGCGCAGCTCAGGCGCGAGTGTCCATTCGAGTTTCTTGGGCTGGGTGTCGAAGGATTCGGCGCCGGGTGTTTTTGGGGGTGCGGGGCCGTTGGGTTTGGAGGAAGATGATTTGGGCGGTTTATAGGATTTGGCGTAGGGGGAGAGCGGGGCGTGGAAGAGGGTGGGTGCGGAGGGGTTGATGGAGCGCGCCATGAGCATGAGGCAGTCTGTGAAGACATCGGCGGCGAAGCGGAGGACGGTGTGTCCGTCTACGCCTGTGTGCTCGAAGTTAATCCCTGCGGAGCCGTCGGATGTTACGATTATTTGAAGCTGTGGTTCGTTGTCGTTATATTCAGCACGACATAATAAAGGGAAACGGAAATGGGACGTTACTTTATCATACCACCTATTCGTACACGTCCCCACCTGGACACCACCTTCAAGCTCATAGGTCCCACACAAAAAATTATTACACAACCTCGCCAAATCACTCCCTTCACCGCCGCCCTTCGAACTCTTCCCATCATCATCGTCCAAACACACCACGAACAGCGCGGCGTCGACGACTTCCAAACACCCTTTATTATGCTTGTCGCCGCTTTGGAGTGTCTGGCGGAGTGAGGACCAGATTTTTCTGTTCTCCGTAGAGAGGACGCCGATGGCGGATTGAGCGACGGAGGTGCGCGGGAGGGTGTCTGCATCGTTGACGATGGCGGTTAGGTTGCGGAGGATCTCGCGCTCGGTGAGGAGGGGCCGGTTGTGTGAGTCTAAGACGTCAAACCAGTCTAGAGAGGGAGGGAAGGGGCGGTGTGAATAGTTGTTTGAGAAGGAGGAAGGGGGGACGTACAGAATTGACCACGACGGAGGATGACGATGTGGCGTGTGTCGGGGTGTTGACCCATTCTACATCCTCTCTACGCCAGCAAATCAGAGAAGATTCTGAGTAAGGAAACGGTGTATACCTGTGTAGGTATGCGGGCAGTGCCGAACAGGCGTGTATACTGATCCATGTCGAGTGCTTGGCTACGGACCGAGTCGGGCTCGAGCATGCCAGCGCGGAGGTCATGGATGAAGCCGAGAGAGGAAGTGATGAGGGCAGCTGCGCGCGGGAGCTGTGAGCCGCGTGAAGGCGTCGGGTCGTCTCTGCAGTGAGCGTATAGTTAGTGCATATAGACAGGAGTGAAGTATGACGTACTCGAGGACGAAGAAGGGGTTGAGAGCGAGGACGACGGGATCTGAGTGGGAGAGGTACGATTCATACCTGTGTGTCAGTTAGAGTGAGACGGAGTGGGATGAAGGTGTTAGAGACGCACCAGAAATCTTCGATGTAGCTGCCACGAATGACGATCAACGACATCTCGACCAAAGCGCCAGCACCACTCACCTCGCCTTATTCTCCGCCCACTTCACCAGCTTCTCCTGTATAACCGGTCCATCGCCCTTCAGAAACTCCTCGACGACTCTGGTGGTCTCAGCATGCTCAGCCGTGTCCTGCAGACCCTCCAGCGCGCGGAGGTATCTGCGGCACGAGTCTTCGAGAGGTGGGATAGGGAGCTTGGGGAGCTTGTGTTGTGAGGCGAATGTGCGTGATGGGGCTGGGTCTGCTGTGAACTTGGACATGGCGGCGTCGTGGAGTAGAATGGATTGAGGGAGATGGAATGGGGATTTATATATTTGCCGGGCTACTCCCGATGATCTACACCTGGACTGTTCGGAGGGCTAGGCCCGCCCTTCCGTCGTCGCCGTCGCTTGTGCCTTACTAGAGCTACCTCTCCTTCCACATCCCGCATCCGCTTCACCCCCGCCTCTACTCTACTCTCCTCCTCCTTCATCTCTCTCTCCCTCTCCGGCTTTCTCCGCCCTTCCTGCACCTTCACCGCTTTCTTCTTCACTGACAACGGATTAGGTCCCTTCGGCCCTTTCCTCTTCTTCCGCTTCTCTGTTCCTTCCCCGTCGTCACCCTTCCCAGGACCAGGACCCGCCAGCGCATTCACTTCGGGCGCACTCGGGTGCAACTTTTCTTCCTCCGCCTAACGTGGTTTATCGATCAATTGCCTGTCGTATTTTTGGAATGCGAGAAAAGAAGGGAAGAGAGACGTACGCTGGCTTTCGCTGATACGGTCACGTCGCTCGGCGGCTCGAGCACCATCACTGCCCGGTTGATATGCACAATCGGTACACCTGCTATTAACCGTAGCTTCTGACGGAGTCCCTGCGATTGCGACGCGATCACGTAGCGGTGTTTATTCGTTTCGCCTTTCGTATCCATAAATAAAATATGAATTTATAAAACGTGGAGATGAGGGAGATAGAAAGGCGCACCGACGACACTGGCTAGACATTCTTCCCCGGGTATCGCTTCCTTGTGGTTGCATTTCCGCCGCTCGAACGTCTTTGCGAGGTCGACAGTCGGCTGCACGGATGGACCCTGCAAGTATAGCTCGTGGATGCAGCACTGCGTTATCACTGTACGCCACACCCAATTTCAGTACCAGAACAAAGAATGGACAATTTTGAGAAGAGAAAAGACGTACTGGGCTTGACGGTCCCCTGCAACACGTTCCCGAGCTGCTTCACCAGCTCAATCTTCTGCGCCGTAGCTTCCTTGCACATCAGCGCGTCAACTGCAAGGACATGTCATGCGATGTCGTTAGCAGTGAATCAGTCGCGTGAATAGTGGCAAATAATGGATGGGTAAGGGAAATGGCGAACCAACCGAGGACCTGGTACGGCTCGCGAAATCCGAACGACATGCAATACAGTGCCATCAGCTTGCGGTACGCTTTTGCACGTTTTTGCCGCATCCCGTCGGAGTCTCGTGTTGTGCTGTTTGCTGGTTGTGGTTGTGGTGCGTGTGGTGGTAGGATCGGTGGAGAGGATGAGATGGAGAGCGGAGGATGAGGTGAAAATGAAAATAGAGGATTTTCGTGCCTATTTTTGGCAACTGTCGGTTTGCAGTCACGTCACATCTTCTTCACTTCTCCTTCTTTCCTTCGACCTTTCGCGACGACAAAAATGAAAACGGAAATACCACTTCACGTGTCCCTCCGACCCCATGTTTAGCTTGCTCACCCTCGTCGCTTCAAGTTTTCTAATCCAACATGAAGATAGCAGTTGTTTCGTTTTCGCCCAAGCGCTTGCTCAGCGCTCTTGTTGTCTTGTTCTCACTCAGCTCGCCTCAAGATTTCTCTATTACTCTCACTATTATTCCGAATCTCACTCGTCTGCGTTCTGCGTACAGAACCAGTAAATTCAACCCAGCTGAGCAAGATAGCAGAACCGGGCCTGAGTGGACATACCTTGCGGAACCCCGTCAACTTTTTTATTTATTTGCCATCTCGGCGTATAACCTCGTATGAGCTACGAGTATACCAAACAATTTTTTATTCTGAAGTGAAGCTACTCATCTATGAAGAAGCGCGACCAGCTGGATTGTCATGGCTATGACTGCTCGAACACAGACTAGACTTAGGCAGCCTGATAAAATTTGCGCAATTTACGTCAGAACGAGAATGGGCGTAATGAATAAGTTCAGGCCGACTAGCCTTCCTGTGACTCGTCTGCTGTAAAAATGAGCGTGGTTGTTCGCCGAAATAAGTGGTGTCAGCAAACGATTGGAACATTCAGATCAGCTCGCGCAATGGCGTGCATGTTCTGCGTTCTGGTGAAATTTAGATGGGGGTTGCGTAACAGACTGAAAGACGCGGTGCTTAAGCTTCTAATACAAGGACTGTTGTATAAACGTCCAGCGTGACAGAGATTTCATATACCACATGGTCCTCAAAAGAAAAATGAGAACATTCACTATCTCGCTGGATAAAAACTGGTATGCTTATGACTATTCTAGCATTCCCTCACATTGCATACTTCAAGCTATCGTAGCATTCGCCTCACTGGAGGTGCGGAACAACTTCAATCTCCGCGAACGTTACGATTCCTGAACGAAGTGAAGAATCGTTTTCTAAGCGCGCTGGCGTGCGGTTCTGACCCCGTTTTTTGAGCCGGCTGCGTTTTCACGCTCCGGCACCTTTTTTGCGCGATTTCCACCAAGAATTTCCTTTCTTATACAGTTTTTGATGTTAGGTGCCGTCTTTTCCCGCGTTTTTCGGTGTGAACTTCCTTCCTCTTTCAATCTTGTAATGAATGTCTAATCGTCTTGTAATGCATTACAACAACTTTATTACTTGTGGCGTCTATGGCGCGGATTGTGATCCGAAAGGGAAAGTAGAATTCATTCGCACGTCGCCGGTTCGAATCTCGGCATGCGACACTTTAAAGCTTTAACTGCATGAAACCGTTCTTTTTATTCATGGCGTGATTTTGTAAAAAAAAGTGGTGAGCTAGAATATGACAAAAGTATAATAATTGAATATGATACTACTTTGGGAAAAGAAAAGGAATCGTCCGGCCGGGCAATGCATCGGCCCTACACTACCAAGTTATGTAATCTGACGTGACTATGTTTTCCGCTCTGCGCATAGATGGCCGTGAGATCACCAAGTGCACTCGAAAACAAACTACTGGAAGTCGCTCTAATAAGTCCTTCACAGGTATGGTATGGTCCTTTTCTTAAGTGTAACTCCTTGTCTAACCATACCACGCGGAAGGAAATCACCGCCAAAGAATGGGAAACAGTCATTCCGGACCACGATATCAGAGTGAATGCTCTCAATTATCTACTCAGTGTGGGACGTTTGAAGGCTTCCCAAACTGAGTTTGGGCGTGTTTCATTCCGAGCAGTGACGGAAGATGAACGTCGTTTGTATGTTCAATCCCTATGAAGTTCACAAACGTCTTCTACAGAGCAATACCAAGTGCTGTATGCATGGGACACGAAAATTGCTGACACCGAGTATAAATTCGATTTTACTGAAACATGATGCGCAGGATGGCAGGCATGAATACCGACGAGGCTATGGTGTTTACTTATATCAAAGCATCAGGCGCAGAAGGTGAAACTTCTGATGTTGCTGGGTCCGCAAACTAAGGATAATTCTTAGGGATTTGGACAAAGCATCTCAAGTCGAAGACCAATATCCACCAAACCGTGATCGACCACTGTCTTAAAATTCTGGTTCAAAAGCGGCTGGTTAAGCGTGTGCCGTCAGTCCAGGTCTGTCTGTTCCGACCTCATGCACGATCCTGCTTTAACCTGGTTCTTCTAGCACCGCACACGGAAAATCTATATGCTCTATGAAATCGAGCCTTCCTCGTCCTTGACTGGTGGACCTTGGTATACAGGCAATGACCTTGACACAGAGTATATCAAGGTTCTGATTGACGCAAGCCTTCGGTATATTCGTAGTAAGGTGCGTTGCTGCAGCCTTCGATACGCGTCCACCAATCACCAATATGTGAACAATCCAGACGTTTCCGAAAGCTCGGCTTCTACAAAAACAGCCGTTGTTTCTAATCTCCAACTCTCCGCTGTACCCCTCAGCGCGAGACATACAAAATTTTCTGAAAGAAAGCAAAATTTCAATGACGGAACTGTCGACCTTGCATGTTGAGACGTTGCTCAATGTGCTGGTTGTCGACGGACTGATCGAAAAGGTTCGGGTTATTCCGGTTTTAGCTTCACAAAATCTCATTCAAGCAGATACCTATCTTCCGGTCTGCACAATGTGAACCCATCCACGAGACTCATGCAGATGTGGACGAACGACCATCGAACGAAACCCAGAGCGATTGTGACTTAGAGGTCGCATTTAAGGTTAATGACTCACCGCCTGGTTTGCCCTTGGTGACCGGGAAAAGGAAACTAGAATCGGATCAACCTGAGAGTGAACGACAGCAAAAAAGACTGAAGCCATTCGAGCGGAACGGTTGGAGTGACGATGGAAAGCTCTCCGTCCGAATTTTATCACTCCAAACCACCGCTGTTTCAACTAGGCGTGCTTTACTTGACGATCCAGATCGCACATTTTCGGACATCCCCCAATCCGCCTACCAGGGTCGATTGGAAAACGAAGATACAATGGAGTCTCAATTGCATGCATACCGCGCGGTTAGACAGGAGACCGTGTTGCATGGGTTATCTTCTGCAACGTGTACTCGGTGTCCGTCCTTCAAATTTTGCGCGGACAACGGACCTGTCAACGCTCACACCTGTGCGTATTTCACCGACTGGTTGGCTCCCTCAAATGGCAGTGGCACGTAAAAATGGCATTGTATCTTCTCAATCGCAGATTGAAGGGCGCAGAATTAATAATATTAGTTGAGGGTTGTTATGAGCGGAACCATTACTCAAGCCATTATCGGCACTTCGGTATTGGCTTGGCGTTAAGTTGGTAGTCCTCAATAGCGTTGAGTCTGCGGCTGCCATAATAGAGAGAAAACGACTATCTTTTTTCATATGGTCTGATTTAGGAGACTACGGCTGCCAGATTATCCACGATTTCTGGGAAGGAAACTCAGCCATGAATAATGCTTTGGTTCATAGAGAAGATCACTGATACGAAAAGAAAGGAGAAAAAGGGAACGTATGAAATTGGTTTGTGCATGACCTAAATTTAAGTCATCGGTCCGCAGGTTTCCTAGCCACGATCCGACCCAGGAAAACATTGGCCGTAAAATTTTGCATTGAAGCGCATCAAATAGAAATTACGGGAGATTCAATATGACCATATCGCTAGATAAAGTGAGGCGATGATAAATGGGATAGGGAATGCTGGAAGTTGGTAGAGGAACTTGAAAGGCGAACCATCCAAGGACCCGGAATTCATCAGCTTCCGTTACACTTTCGCGTGTTTTGATGTATCGTCGTGTGTGCTTTCGCTCGCTGGTCATGTTTTTGGTGTTGCGATCGATGTGGGGGTTGAGGGGAGTGCTCTGGTGATCATGAAGCGCCGGATGAAAATGGTCTATTTTCGGCTATTTTCATTTTACGCAATCCTGTTCCCAACGGTCACGGTGATCTTCACCGCCTCTCACTCCTTCCTTCCTTCCACTTTCACGGCGACGACGAGAGCTCGAACATGAAGATACCAATGCTACGCGTCCCGGAGACGCTCACGCTCGGGCTCAGCTCTCTCTTCCTGGTCGTTTTTTCTCCTTTTCTATTCCAAATCCCACCGGTCTACGCACAGAAGCAGCAAGTCCAACTCAACAACGTATTGGAGCTGGCTAGCAATGCTTTGCCGAACCCACCGACTTTCGCCCTTCCTGCGCCGTCGTTGTCGCTTGGGGGAGCTTTGACTATATCCGTTGCTTTGTGTTCAACAAGTGCAGGCGGTGGTGTACCAAGAGTCTTCGTATCAAATAACAGCGAGGTTACGAATCCTGCTAGCGAGCAGAATGCACAAGGTGTTTATGAGTTAGTGATAGGAGGCAGTGGAGTGGGTACGTTTGTGCTTTATGCCTCAAGTGGAGGGATGTTGGCGGTCGTTCCGGGGACGGAGACCGTTGTGTTTGATGTTGGTGTGTCTGATGGTACTGGTGAGTGCTCTTCTTTTACTCCGTTGGTGTTCACAATATTTTGTGATCTGCATATTGATGAATACATATTTTTCAGATCCATTGCACGAGTTATTAACCACCCTTCCCCTCCTCGGCGATACCACATCCAACCAAGCAATCATATTCTCTCCCCCATTCCTCCCCGCCTCCCCTGCCTCACCACCCACAACATACCCGAACTACACACTCCCGTCTGCACAATTTCCTTTCTCGTCCTCTTTGACGCCTCAAGCTGAGGTTGGGGGCGGAGGGACGAGTCCCAACTTCACGTTGATCATCGGCACGACGGAGACGTTTCCTGCTTTTGATGAAGCGAGCGGGACATTTAGTAGTTCGAGTGGTGGGAAGATCCCCGCAAGCGCGTGTGCTCTCAGAAGCGCTAATGGGGTCGTCGTGGACACTACGAACAGTACGAGTGGAGGCGCTGGTGGGAAGGGAACGGTGAATGAGACAATATGGATGAGAGATGAAGATGAGGGTTGGAGGGCGCAATGGTTAGTCGAAGGGTTGCAGCCTCAAACGAACTATACGGTCTGGGTGGTGCAGGATGGAACGAAGCTTGCCGGACCGATTAATATCGTTACGAAGTCCGGTTTGTCTTTTTGTATTCGCTCATTCTGATTGTAAAGAAAAATACTAACATCCACCACTTTTTATTCACAGCATCATTCCCTTGCCCACTCGTCCACTCCCTCCCCTACTGTCCTCTTGTCTCCTACGCTTCACCACTCCAACCACCACCCATCCCATTAACAGCACACGATAACACAACAATTCCAGCGAACTTGACCGATCCGCTATTGGGTTACATGACAAATTTCACGACGAGCTTGTTGACGTTCGCGTGCGGGAGGGATTGGTATAGCCCGTTGCAGAGTTGTGAAAAGTGTCAGAGCGCGTATAGGACTTGGGCGTGTGCGGTTAGTCTGCCTCGGTGTGGAGAGATGCCGCCATCTTCGTCTTCGGATGCTGGTGCTGGTGCAGTTGGAGCATCGGGAAGTACGACGCAGACGATACGCCCCGCACTCGTCTCCCAATCGTCTACATCTCCCCAACGCAACCCGAACATCGCACCTCTCGGAACTGCATACTCCGTCCTCCTTCCCTGCCTCGAAACTTGCAACGCAGTCGACCGCGCCTGCCCACCCTTCCTCCAATTCACATGTCCCCTCCCGGAGTTCAACGCGAACGTGAGTTATGGGGTGGGGTACATCGATGGCGACGGCGGGAAGAGGAGTGGGAGTTGGAGCGATGGTGGTGGCGTTGGCGTTGGAGATGGGACGATGGGTGGTGGTGGGAGGAACGGAGAGATCGGGGTGTGGAAGCAGGGTGGGGGCGTTACGGGGACTAGTATGGATCGGTGGGGGAATGTGTGGTGTGCAGGGTAATGAGCGGGATGGTGGATGGAAGGGATGGTACGCGTTGGGATCGGGAAGACCATCGCGCAGACCACCGACCCACGCGCGGATCTGCATCGATCAGAACAGCACCGCGCGCCGGGGCCATTGTGTGGCTTGCAGTCGTGTCACCAGCCTCCCACAATCCTGCAACCGTCGTCGACTTGGTTCCTTCACGTAGTGGCCATGCGACTAGTCGTTTCGCAACACCATGCGCCGGGCAAGTTGTTCAAAGATTTTCGGCCAAGTCTGCATTCTGGTCTGATTTCGAGCGTAACCACCCTCGCCTCAATCGTCAGATGCGGCCGCCTAGTTCCATCCCAGACCCTATCCATGGTCGTCTCGAGTTCCTTATCTGCTCCACGTCCCTCATCGGCCATCTATGTGGCTTCGGATGTCATCCTCGCTTACATCCATCAATACGACGGCGGCTCACCTTTGAAGTATGATTCGGGTCCACCATCTATAACTCCCTCCTAAAGACCGTAGGGTACATCCCGCTGCCGGTTTAGACAACTTCTGGTCTGATTTCTCTGCTGCGTTGGGGATGGAACACATTTACCTCGACCCTCTTTAACGAGACATATTGCGCCCTTGTCGATGCGAAGACGATAGGGGGCCTGACGTCTGGAGAGATGGGTATGGCAATGGGGAGCGCGGACGCCGGGAAGACGGCCATTAGACGAAGTATAACGTTTCGCTGTTAGCAAGTAATGCATGTATCGCGAGGACCGTTGGCATATATATGCAACCTTTTCAGCAGTGTCTCATGCAACGAGGTCTCCTTCATCAACGTCACGCAATACTTTCCACAAACCCGAGAGCTGCCGTAGGTAACAGATATCGACCCACTCTCCGAATGTCCTCGAAATTTTTAAACCGCGGTGCTGAGTAGTTGACTCACAATGCGTAATAAATCTGGCTAGTGTTGGTCAAGCAATTTTATTTGTAAGGCTACATGTTGGATGGTAATTAGAGACAATACTTTTGAATACAAACCGAGTAGTTAGGTTTTAATGAAATTATACAGCGTCATTTGCCTCTTTCGACCAGCAATCACTGCGTTTAAGGTCTTCCTAGATCGACTTCGGCTAGCTCCAAAACTCTTCACAAGGCGAAGTCATATTGCACTACCCATGGGTTTGTGG
>ML170228.1:20261-40430 GCA_004355085.1 Rickenella mellea | reverse complement strand
ATCAGCTTATCGCCTCTAACCCGAGCTAACCCTAATTTGTCTATCGAGGCCTTAAACGCAGTGAATCGAATTGTTGATCACCTCCCTCAGGCTGTCGTCATTGTCTGGCTGCCTGAAGTCCATGCCTTGCCTCGGTATTTTCCCTACAACTATAAATTGAAGAAGGGACTTGTCTTGTAGGATCCTCCTGAGGGCAGGATCTCGTAACGCCGCCATTGAGTCCTTTCGAGTGTGCAGAAATCTTACTGCATCTCGTGCTAATTAACCTAAATGGTTAAATTTTATTTTAGATGAGCTTTCTGAAACTGCGTACGATATTTTTCCGTAAACGTTTGCCATGACCCATGACCCAGTGTGTTCACCAGTTTGACCCTGGCACGGTTCAGTAAGGTCTGAAGGTGCACAACCCGGAGCTGATCCCTGAGCTGTTATCATAAAATAAATCAATAAAGCATGCAGAAAATTAAACTGCTCAGAGCGAAACATACCTCCTCGACTTCATTTTGCAGTTTTTCCCTCTCTTTCTTCCCCTCCTTGATTTCTTGCTCCAAGCCCTCCCTTACCTCCTCAACCTGCTTCCTCTCCTCGTGGATTGACATCAATACTTGAGCCATGCACTCTGCCACTGCAAAGTGTGATAAGAACCATCTTGCCCAACTTTTCAAACAGTAATCCTGATGGCGTACCTGTGGGGAGATCTGTTTCAACAGATTTGTCGACCTCCGGAACACCTGTGGCAAACAAATTGAAATGCATTCGGACGAACAACAGGGAATTACGTACCACCATTCTGCTTGGGTACGGCTTCCATTGCTGTTTTTTGTAGAGTCGAGGTTTGTATAAGTATGCCAGTGGTGTTTGTGGGTTCGATTGTTTGCCGCGAAGGTGGTTGAGGAAGACCTTCTATGTGTCACAGTCTCACTTGGGTAATACCCGCCACCTTGGTTGCGACCACATCTAGCAAGATGTAGGACAGCAGGTGGAGGAAGGGAGTGCGTGGGGGAAGAGACAGGGAGGGAACCAAACGCATGGGCGTCTATGCTAGCGCCTAACAATGGTACGCCTTAACGAATTGCGAAATTATTGAAAACATTGCCTTCATAATTATACTTCGTTGTGCATACAGTGCCTACGGCTGGTGCCCCGGGCCCCGGTTGGTACGACACAGGTGTTATTGGAAAGGGGACCGTCAGCCATCCATGGGATTGCGTCGGTCATCTCAGATCGTGTGCTTGTGTCCCGCCCAACAATCCTGCTGCACTTATCGTCGCGTTGTTTCCATCCACCGGAGGCTATGTGGTCAATTCTCTCGCAATACCATACGTCGAACAAGTTGCCAATGTGCTCACAAGAATTTACAATGCTGTCCATTCGCAGGTTGGCTAAATCAGGCGCCTGGTTTGATTTCAAACTCGACCACCTTCACCCAAAATCTCCGCATACGGTGCATCCGAGACCTATCCCCGGCGAGACTGATTTCGAATTCCATTGCACTCGGGGTATAAATGGTCCCGTATACTGCTGTCTCACTTCAAAGAGGCTCACCTCTATCTCTTTTCTTCCCGTCACCTTCCCTCCCGCTCGTCGTCGCTCCATCCAGCCTCTTCGTTATCCCTGACTAAATACCGAAGAAACTATGCTCGCTTGTGAGTGTCCATCCACAGCTCGGAATTCGGATTGCCGTTGACCCGTGCTCGTTGGTAGATTTGAACGCGAACAGCCCGCATAAACCATTCAACGCCAACCACGCCGACGTCCAATCGCTCGCCGAATCTCCCCACGTCACAAATTTCTCTATCATGTCCAACTATGAGGACTCCCCTTCTGAATATTCGGCAGACTCGAGTTTCCGCGACGTGGCTCTCGTTGCGACAGACGCGTCCGTTGTATCGGCGTATGAAGATTCTCCGTCGAAGTACTTCCTTGAGACCAGCTTCAGAGCATCACTTGTACAGGTCGGAGGAGATGCAGACACTTCCATCGTTTTGTCCTACGATGGGAATTCACCATCGAAATATTCATTTGCGTCAGGCATCGACAGCACATCACTCAAGGCAGCAGCGGACACATCTATCACATCGGCGTACGGTGAATCCCCGTCTAAATGGTCCTTCAACGCCAGCTTTGAGGATTCGAAAATCTACCTCACACCTTCGCGGACGCGGACGAGGAATATCACTGCGTTGTCCACAGCGGAGACAATAAGCGGGCTGAGGATTTCAGAGATGGGTGTGGGACCGGTAATGAGGAACAAGGATGAAGGAGACAGCACTTTCTTCGATAAGGTCACGATCTCCCAGTTGACGAGTAGTGCAAGTCTCGCGAGAGCCGCAGCATACATGACGCAACACTTTTCGTGTCCATCTCATTCGATGAGACCTCCCGCACCGCCTTCCACGCCGACTGCTCTAGACCGACTCAGAGCGATGCGTAAAGCCGAACTCGGGCGCGCTTCATCTCCCTTTCCCACGCCGAACATCATCGAAACAACCCCACCGCCGCCCCCACTCCCCACAACTGCGCCGACTGAACAGGAGTTGATAAATTGCCAGTATCGGTTCCCATTGATCTCACTTGCGGAGGCGCAAATGCGGCCAGAGATCGTGAGACGCGAGTTTCCGACCATATCGAAGCCTTTGGTTGGTGGAGTCGAGGCAAGGTTCTCATGTGCACTTGTTGGGTTGGAAGAGGCTGGGGAGAAGGAGAGAGCAAGGAGGAGTGAGAAAGAGGGTTGCGTTGAGTGAAACGATTAGAACGCTACTTGACTTGCATTTTGACGGGGTAATGGTTAAAATAAAGTCGTTCCCCAGCGCATTGCGACAATACGTTATTGATAGTTATTGTGAGATATGACAGTTGAGCGATCGCGGGAGAACAAGTTGTCCATGGCTATTCAAAGTGCGGGTGTACGATAGAGCTAGTTGATGACGAAGGAGTTGAAAATTTATAGTCGAAAATGGTTATGAGGCTAGCCTTCCCTGAAGGCAATCGTGGCCAGTTGAAGGTTAGGAAGCAGTTAGTTCAAGTTTCAGGGCCTCCTTAACTGTGCGTAGACACCCAAACATCGTCCACTGAGTGGTTGGTGTGAACGCTTCGCTGAGCTTGAAATATCAGCTCCAATCGTTCGCGTCGTGCCGAGCGCCGCAACGCGTAACTTAGCTCATGTCTGAAACCGAAGCCTCGACTTCCACTGGCCGTCCCAAACGATCAACGAAAGTGCCTAACAAATACGTAGAGTCGCATAATATCCTGCAACAACCTTCAAAAGCGAATGGCACATTGCGTCAAACGCAGAAACGCAAGAAATATGATGAACCGGTGGAGATTATTGCTGAGAGTCCGGACACCCTCGACTTCATCCTCACAGACATCAAAAGCCCATTGACAACGATGGACATATCTGTCAGCAAATCCCCTTTTCTGTGAGCACTACCTTGAAGTCCTGATTCGCCGAAACATACTGTGCCCGAACTTGTTATTTGCACGTCAGGACGTCGTCAGCGCGGCTGCATGGGGCATGCTTTCAGATGAAGCAAAACAGAAGCTGTGTCACCATTTGCCTCCGACCGCGTTTTTGGACTATCAGCCTGTCGTTGATCGCAGCCATCCATCTCAACGGGTTGGACGGACGCCTGAAGAAGGAGCAAATCATGACGCAATGGATGTAGATCCTTTGCAAAGAATACCAGGTCATGTTGACTCTGCCATGTTTACGGACCCACATTTTGAGTCGGCGGCTCGTACATTCCAGGTGCGTGGTGATTCTATTTTGTATATTGTGTTGTCGAATGGTTGCTACACAGGACCATCTTTATTCTGGGTGGCTGACTGAGGCTCATCGTGAACTTGTGAATTCGCACCAGGACGGCATACGTTCAGGCATCCTTCATGCACCGTGGAAAGACGACGTATGGATACGCGACCATCCACCCATCGTCCCACCTTCAACGACTGGTATTATGGCGCAGCCAGAGTCAAGCCAACAGGCAGGGTACGACTTCTGTACTGTGTTGGAAATACCATCTCGATGCTTATATGAATATGCTACAGTGACGCGGCGGGGTTGCGATTGACCGACCTCGCGCAGTATGGTGTCGTAAAAACGGGGGATATCATCTCCTACAAACGAACATTCAAGATCGACACTTTAACTCTCACCATTGAAAAAGACGTGCTCGTTAGTGTTCGCTCTTTTTCAATGATTCACTCTGAATGTCATCCTAAAACAGATCCGTGCTATTCACCCAAAATCTTTTGTCATCACTGTCCTAACGTCTCCTGGAGCCGATTCCGCAATCCCGTCCTCGCTTCTCCCACCGTTTGCATCGGCTCACGACTTCAATGCCGCGTACGACTCGGCCTGCGCCGAGTCCATCGTGCGCGAAATGATAATCACCTCTCCATCCCAGCTTGAAAACACTTTGCTGGATATGGACGGCACAGTAGAACGCAACCGGAGGCCACATAGCAATGCCTGGAAGCACACAACCTTATGGCGCTTCGCGGAGGGCCGGGACGTTGGGCTGCAGGGAGATCTTCAGATCGCGATGTTGTTAGAGAAAGGTGGCCGAGAGTGTTACGGTACTCTTTTCTACCTGCGCGGATGTTTTTATCACGAGAATTAAACTTCTCAATGAGAAACTTGTTTGGCACAATCAGTTTTTCAACCAATGTGTTTATACTTCGCGATACTAGGTTATATACTTTCTGCAAATTCAAGCGACACCGACTTCGCACAGACGAATAGATACATACAATATATAAGTGAGAACCGACATCGTTAATGCGAAACCCGAGACACGACAGGAACCTATTTATCTGGTCCGGTTTTGTCCTTTTCACTGGGTATACTCGTGGGTCCAACTTCTTTCGTCTGTTCCTCGCCCTTAGTGGTGCCAGCAAGTGTGGTTGCACCATCGAGTGGTGCACTCTTGAACCCCTTACTCTTGATCCCGGACGGGGTACCGGGTTTGGATCCGATGGGAGAAACGACCGGACTGAAGCCACCGCTGACTTGCTTTGAAGGACTGCCGAGCACAGCGCTGGCCGCGGCCGCGGCACGTTCACGACGTTTACGCTCGACGAGGACAGCTTCGAGGGGGAGGACACCAGTCCCTACTACCGGCACAGGAGTGTGAACTTGCGGGAGCGTACTCGTCACCGGCATTTGAGCGTTCTGGGCGGACACGCTCGCAGGCGCAGGCAACGCTGAAGGGCTCGTCACAGTTGTGGGACTGAGAACTGAACGAATTGGCGGTTGCGGGTTTGACACGAATGGGAACGCGCCGGCATTGACAGAGGGTGAGGTGCTGGAGGCGAGACTTGTGCTAGGTGAAGGGTTCTCCTTGATGAGGTCCAGCACAGCGGCAGAATCTCCCTCGGGAGTGGTCGTGATGACCTGGGGAGGGGCAACCCTTCCCCTGTCTGCGTCACTTGTCCCAGTGTTCACTTGAGCTCCGTCAGGAACGGACGAACCTGCCCCATTAGGGGGCACGTCGGTAGGGGGTGCGGTCGCCGAGTTTCCTACAGCAGTAGCGCCAATTCCAACACCAGGAACGGAATTCCGACGGGCGTCGGGGTTGCGTGGCGTAGGAGGCGCCGAGCGCGAGCGAAGGAAACCGAGGTTCTTCAGACTCGGGAGCACCGGCTTAGGCATGGCCAGGACAGGACGAGGCATCGCTAATGCAGATTTCCCCGACGGAGCGTCCGGAGTACTGATCTGGTTCGGTGTCGTGGGCGTGGAGATACTCGTTGGGTTGCCAGATTTGACCTCTGGTGAATGTGCACTTGGCTCTGGCGCAGTGGGTGGAACGTAGGACTGCGAATGTGCGGCACCTTCTGGGTCGAATTCGTCGTAAATTTCTTCACCAATAAGTTCTGCTCAAAACTTAAATTAAGTAATCTTGTCAACGAAATAGCGGTATGCTTACCCTCCAGCACGTCTTCCAGCGTAATGATACCGAGAGGCATAACAGCTGGATCGATCCCCTGCGCCGCGATGTACTCTTCGGCGCTTGCCTTCGTGAGCACAGCATCCGCTGGCATGCTTTGTTCCTTCGCAGAGGTGTTGAGTGGGTTACTGAGTTTCTTATGACGACGTGCTTCATCGCGAGGAGAACCTTTCTCAATGTCTTCCGCTTTATTCTTGCGGAATTTTCCCTTACGAGATCGCATGCGGGAGGTACCACCATCCTTTTCTTTCTCCTTTTCGTCACCAGACTTTTCGGCACCGCCAGGGTTGTCTTTGTTTCCAGAGTCGGCTTTCGTGGATTCGTCGGAGCTTTCATCACTTGTGTCCTCAGAGCTTGTATCGCTGTCTCCAAGGACGGCTCCACGAAGACGTTGAGTCAGACCCTTCTTTACAGCAGTTTTCACACTCTTTGCCCTCTCCACACTGATCCTCGAGACGATGGCCATATGTGACCTTCCTTCCTGGAATCTATCGAGTATTCCTAACAGGGGCTCATTTTGAGGAACAAAAGGCACCTTATTGAGGCGTAATTTCCGGACAGGGACGGCATCCTGGGGGTCAAGAAGTACACATTGTTTGACAAGCAAGATGCCGATGATTTTTTGGACTTTGGTTTTCTTTGGAGGTAAACCAGGAGCCGGGGAGAGGTCAACCTCAATTTCCTCGTAGACGGGAATGCGAGAGTGACCGGTAGCGCAAACCTTCCTGAGCGTGTCGTAGTCGAGTTTGGCATTAATAGACAGCATGAAGACTTTTGCGATGGGCGTCATTGCTTGACGTACTACTTTTTCTTCCAGATCGAGGGTCGCACCGATGATTGTGACCGTGTCTGTGCGAAGATCACCGCCGTGGGGGGAGATTTGACTGTGCATTGCAATAAGCTCTTTGAGTTCGGCGCGTCGGTAGATAATTCCATGGTGAGGACCCAGTGTCCACTCGAGGAGCTTTGCTACAGGCCAAGCAATAATCCCCTAAAAAGTAGAAGTAATCAGGTAAATATGGCGCATCAGCGACTCTGTTCACTCACGAAGGTATAAATAAGGATCTGCACCGGACCGGCCATCTTGGCGCCTATGTACAACCCGTGGCGGGTGCAGATACTCTGTGGGATAATCTCCGCAAACCTTAAATTGTCAGACAAAGCATGAGTAAGCAACATTATGAGTCGGTGGCACGCGAGACGCGACTACTGACAGAACGATGAGGACTGTAGAGACTACAACAGACTGAATGCCGCCACCAAGGACAGGGTCCGCGATGACAGGTAAACTCTCGTTGACAATCATGTTGGCGAGGAGTAGAGTGACGAGCAGCAGATGACCGTTCTTGCGAATAGGCTTAATCTTGTTCGCGTACTCCTGTTGCTTTCTACGAGGCGGTTAGACGTGGCAACGGTGAAGACACAAAGACACGTACGGTGAGCCAGAGATGGACAGAACGTTGAGTTGGGTCTCGTCCAGACTCATGTAGCCAAGCGTAAGCCCAGCGAAGACGCCGGACATGATGACGAGTACGGGAATGAGACATGCAAAGACGATGAATTTTGTGTCGTGAGGTTCAGGATCACTGCGCCTTGCAAGTTGGCTGGAGTTGGGGAGGGCAAGAGCGAGCGCATTGTGCAAAAAGTTGAAGGCTATAACCATTCGACGTGGGTGTTGGAGGCAGACAGACGCGGCAAGACGCCAAGCATAACGTCATCACCGTCACGCGTCACAGGCACTCTGCACGTGATCAATCCCCTCTTCCGGATCCGATTACCGCTTTTCATGGTTAACTTCAAATACTCCTCATCTTGAGCTTCGTGGGGACAGTGATTACGGTTTCGTATGGCTCGTACGAAAACGGGAAAATTAGCTTCAAAGGAGACAAGAAATTCACATCCTTTCCCGAATTCCAATGGCTCTCCGCAGGTGTCGACGACGGACGCTTCGAACACTGGACTGAGAACTGTCAGTAGACATGAAAAAGCTGTCGCGAATGGAAAACCTTCGGCGAAGTCAACAACTTTCACCAAAATTCGTAGTGGGGACAAGAATGCCACATCTCGTTTCGCTCGATTCGAAAAGAGCACAGAAGGAAACTCTCGAACAGCAACGACCTCTGTGAAAGGGAAGGGCAAAGATCGGGCTGCGCGCCTCGAACATGCAGGAGATGCTGCTGATAACTCAGCGGACGAAGGCGACAATTTCATGAAGGAAGTTTTGGCCTTAGGCGGGGACAAGGACGACTACGAGCTCCTCAAGGATGTGGATAGCGAAATCGATGTCACTGCTGTGAAAAATAGTGGAAATGAGGCATGTTGGTTTAATATTTTATCGGATGAGATGTGAGCTTGACTTGTGTTTAGGCGAAGTTGGCGAAGGACTTGAAAAAACTGGTGAAGGAATTGAGATTAGACGTTGTGAGACCAGGCGACAACGAGGACGAGGGAGAGGACGAAGAGGAAAAGAAGGAGGAAGATCATACTACGGCTCCTTCACATAGTATAGATGGCGCTCAGTCCAGTCTCGTACAAACGAGTCAACCTCTTCCCAAAATGTCGTCAAATCCAAATTCCCGCCTGGTACGTGCTTGAATGTGCTCTACCTTTGCCTTGATGACCATTGTGTACTATCTAGGTGGTGGAACCTACGGCTCAGTGGTATGGGCTGCCAGAGCCTCTACCTCCGATCAACCTCACATCGGCTACGGTAACATCAGAAGCACTGTCATCTTTCAGCTCACGCGCATCGTCTCTCCACACATCAGACACCCTGCTCCATAATTCTTCCAACGCAAGCACATCTTCTGCCGCCGACGCCGCTTTCCTTTCACGTGTCCTCTCATCCGGAACACTCTCCGATCGCCTGTCTGCACTTACTCTCCTCGCGCAGGCAAGCCCGGTGCACAATACGAAGGCATTGGAAAGTTTGAGGTCCTTGGCCCAGAAAAAGGGGAGAGACGAGAGCTTGAAGGCCTTGAGAGCTGTGGTCGATTGGTGGGTTGGCGGGGGTGCGCCTGATCGGAAACTCAAGTGAGCTTATTTCTGTGCCTCGACATTGCCTGGCGTCGAGTGTTCTTACTCTGATCACAGATCTTTTCGCGATCACCCTCTTAACCATCCAGATGTAACGGATAGACATCTCATTCTGTGGTACTTTGAAGATTGGCTGAAGAAATATTTCTTCAGCATTCTCCAAATCTTAGAGGTAAGCACGGGTGGGAATTCATACACGGCTGTCTTATACA
Source organism: Rickenella mellea (assembly GCA_004355085.1). NCBI lineage: Eukaryota > Fungi > Basidiomycota > Agaricomycetes > Hymenochaetales > Rickenellaceae > Rickenella > Rickenella mellea. The sequence goes on along the minus strand of ML170228.1, from coordinate 31,231 downwards.
TTTCTTATCTTTAGGCTCTGTCACTGGATCCACTTCCATATGTCAGGACGCAGGCCATGTCTCTTATATTTACGCTTCTTAAGGAAAAACCAGAACAAGAACAAAATTTGCTCCGTCTCTTAGTCAATAAGCTCGTACGTCGCATGACATGCCCACCCGCGTTCGTTTAGATGAAACAAACCATGTCTCGTCTTACAGGGAGACTCTGAGAAACATGTCGCATCGAGAGCTTCATACCATATCTTGCTACTCCTCCAAAGCCATCCGCAAATGAAATCGATTGTCGTAAGGGAAATGACATCACTGGTCTTGCGACCCATCCACCCGACAGCATCGACAGCTCTTGATGGCAGCAAAAACCTCAGCCATGACAAGGGTGGCGAAAAGGAGAAGGTCGAGAAAAAGAATGTCCAACAAGGTCACCTGCGGTACTATGCAACGATCACATTTAACCAGATCATGCTCTCCGGATCGCCCACCGACAAGGACGTTGCAGTACAGCTCATAAATGTCTACTTCGAGCTTTTCAAGGAGATACTGGGTGAAGGAAGGCAAGATGACGATGAGGAAGGTGGAGTCGCCGAAGATGACTCAGAGAATGTAGCGAAGAAGAAGCAAAGAAGAGGGAAAGGAAAGCCATTGAAGTATGGAAAAGATAAGGGGGAGCGAAAACGGAAAGCTGTTCGCGGAGACGCTGGTTTTGCCGAACTGGAGGACAATGACTCGAAACTGACATCAGCAATATTGACGGGGGTCAACCGTGCGCTACCTTTCTCCAAACTCGATGTTGCTGATGTTTCGTAAGTCCGTCTATCTATGTGATTTGATTTGGTCAGTGAATTGCGGTCCTGATACAGCTTCAATGCACATGTTGACACGCTCTTCCGCATTACTCACACATCGAGCTTCAACATTTCTCTCCAGGCTCTCCGTCTTCTGTTACAGATTTGCGTCACCTTATCAACGTCTTCATCTGCGCCAACGTCAAGCCAGCCAAATCCAATCGTAGTTCGGTATTACCGAACATTGTACGCTTCCTTGCAAGACCCTCGTCTTGCCACATCCTCTAAGCAAGCAATGTATCTCAATCTACTATTCAAATCAATCAAAATTGACACAAATGCGGGCCGAGTGAAGTCTTTCGTGAGACGATTTGTTCAACTCTTGGTCAGTGGTGCGAGCGGCGGCACGGAGTTCGTGGCTGGCGGGTTATACCTTCTCGGCGAGGTTGGCAGTCTTACTTATCAAGTTTATTTCTTCGTTGACGAGAAATTTCAGTTATTCAGTACAGTACCGGATCTGAAAAGCACGTTGCATCAGCGCTCAACTAGATCTGATACTGCCGACGCGAGCTCAGACAATACCTATGACCCCCGGAAACGCGATCCGCAATTTGCGAATCCATCTGCATCTCCAATGTGGGAGTTGGTGAGTGACTTTTGTGTCAAAGCGAACGTTCTGTCGCTGATTTCGCGCAAAAGATGCCTCTTGTACACCATTTTCACCCCACGGTGCGACTGCATGCTACCCAGTTGCTCTCAACTCAGCCGTTAACGGCGAACGCCGACCTCTCACTTAACACGCTCTCCCATTTCCTCGACCGGTTCGTTTACAAAAACCCTAAAAGGCCCAAACCAAGAGGTAGCAGTGCTATGCAACCGGCAGCCGCAGCTCAGGATGGCACCGGCGTTAGGCTTACGAAAGGGAGCCAGGCAGATGGAGCAGCAATGCTCAATCACGAGACATTTTGGACTCAGAACCTGAAAAACATTTCAGTTGATCAGGTATGTATCCGTGCACATAGTATGGATGTAACAGAAGGTAATACCCGTCATTCCGCAGGTATTCTTCCACAAGTACTTTTCTCAAAGGCAAGAGAAAGTCAAGGCCAAAGGCGAAAAGGTTGGTAAACGGAAGGCAAATAAGAGCGACGAGATAGGAGAAGTGCGTGAAGAGAGTGGTGACGCAACGCCCGGTGATGAGGACGATGCGGAGATCAGCGAAGGCGAGATTTGGAATGTGAGTGCCAGTTTTATATCGCACGTTGTCGTTATCATTTGCATATAGGCTATGAAAGCGTCAATCCCAAAACTTGGCGACGACAACAGCAGTGTTTCGGAGGATGAGAGCGAAGACGCAGGGTCGGATATTTCGTCGAATGGATCGGATGGGCAAGATGACATGGCGGAGGAGTCAGACGAAGACGACCTGATTGATCTGGAGTCGGCCATTCCAGATGGACTACTTGAGTACCAGAGCAGTTCGTCACAAGATGGCGACGAATGGGAAGGGTTCGGGAATGGTGCAAAGAAGCGGAAAAGAGAGGGTGATACGGGTCGGGGCAAAAAGAAGTTACGCTCGCTGCCAGTCTTCGCATCTTACGATGAGTTTGAGGCGATGATAGAGGATGGTCCTGAGGATATGCTGTAACGTGGATAGTCGCGGAGTTGCAATTCTTCTTTTGGCACAGCCGCCACCACTTTGCGTCGGATGATGACTTGAGTTTACAATATTCGCGACTGCCGGGCGGATCATCGCCGACATGTCTCGTCCACTTTGCCGTCCAATGCTGGTACTTGCTACCGTCCATCATGTTCATCGTTCGTGCTCCTCGCCAGTTAGCTCTTCATCGCCTACTCTTTTCCACCTCCGCAACGTCAAAATCTCGTGTCACCATTGGCATTCGTCGGGAGGACCCCAACAGGATATGGGAACGGCGATGCCCTCTGACTCCCCAAGCCGTCGAGACTCTTATTCGCGAGACTGGTGTACGGGTGCTCGTTCAACCTTGTGAGAGGCGGGTGTTCCGCCTCGACGAATATGTTCAGGTGCGCAGGAGTTCATTCACGTCAATTCCTACATCCCCGCTGACCTGTCGTTCTCAGGCTGGCGCGGAACCCCATCCGTCATTGCAACCTGCTCATATTTTGCTTGGTATCAAGGAAGTTCCTCTCGAAGAACTACTCGTGGATCCAGTCAACGCGCTCACCGACCATGGTCTTGTTCCACGCACGCACTTCATGTTCTCGCACACCACCAAAGGGCAGTCCTACAATATGCCGCTTCTCTCTCGGTTTCTCGCGATCAAGCCGTCTACTCCCCTCGTGCAAATGGACATCCCAAACTCTGAATTACTTCCTACTTTGATCGATTACGAGCTGTTGACCAACGAGGAAGGCAAACGCACCGTTGGCTTTGGATGGTTCGCTGGAGGTACGCATTCTTTCTATTGTCTCTTTCTTTCCTACGGTGTTCCGCTGTTCTATCCGCGACCACATTATCGATTGCCTTGGGTCTCATGTCGTTCCGCGCGCAGTTGCCGGAACTTTGGAGGGTCTAATATCCACTGCTCATATGTTCCTCGAGCTTGGAGTCGCCACGCCTTTCCTTGTAAGAGATCTATTTCGACCCGAGATACGCTCTTCTCACGCCGTTACTTTCAAATGCAAGAATACTCCTCGGCCCCATACCGCCACACTTCCGGAACTACGTAAATCTTTGGAGAACATCGGGAAAACGATATCACTACTCGGAATGCCTCGCAAGACAGGCCCCTTCATCGTTTGTGTTACCGGGTGAGTTCATCATGTCCGTTTTCCTTATACACTGTCGAATCTTGACATGATTAGAACCGGTCACGTCGCAAATGGCGCACTCTCCATGCTGGAAGCACTCCCGATCGAGTATGTGTCGGCCGGTGATTTGCCGAGACTCACATCAAACACCGGTCAGTAGTTCCGTATTTGCATTGATGTTGGTTCAGTGCCAACGCTGGTTCCAGATACACCTTTGAATAAGGTCCATATATTACGCTGCTCTTTGTGACGGATCCACTGACCCGTGTGCAGATCTATGTCCTGCATGCGAAACCGGAGGCATATCTGATTCACAAGGATGGCAGCCTGTACTCTCGACAGTCATATTATGCAGACCCAACATTGTATAAGTCACAATTTCATGAAAAGGTTGATGAATACATCCTTTGACATATTTATTGAGTCCTAACTGATCTACAATGGTTTTTCAGATTGCTCCATACTTGTCACTTCTCATCAATGGTGTTGGGTGGTCACCTGGCTTTCCACGGTTGATGTCTACAGAACAACTGACAAGTGCATTGGAGAGTGTAAACTACATAAGCTCAGAGAACAATGGAGTTATGATCGGAAGATCCAGGAGCTTTGCAGATATTAGCTGTGATGTTTCGGTCTGTTTGAACTTGTTCATGCTGAGTCTAACCATTCTGAAAATTGATATATTAGGGTGGCCTGGAGTTTCTTCCCAGAACATCAACCCTATCAAACCCTTTTTTCACACATCGACCATCAAGTTTCTCATCACATCTGCCTTCACTGACAATCATGGCTGTTGATATCCTTCCCACTGCACTTTCTCAGGATGCCAGCATTTCTTTTAGCCAGAGCATTCTTCCTTATCTAAAGGAGAGTATAGCTTCTTACAGCAGTCACAAGCTGACATCTTATGTCAAACACTCCTACTGTTCAGAGGCACTGAAACATGCAACAGTTACAAAATGTGGAAAGCTTATGAAGCCTCATGATTGGCTATACAAACTAGTCAATGCTGAAATTTCAACCTCTTTACCTCATTTCCAGCTGTCTTCCAATATCACAATGCCCAGTTCAAAAAAGGTTCTACTATTAGGCAGTGGCTTGGTTGCAGCACCAGCTGTAGATGAAATCTGCAGTCGTTCAGATGTGCAGCTGCTTCTTGGTATGAAATATAAGAAATTTTAAATGAACATTAATTTTAATTTGAACCAGCTAGCAATGATTCTCACAGAATACAACTCTTAACAAATTCTCATTCAAATGCAAAAGGTCTATACATTGATTTGAATGACAAGGGCACACTGGAAAATTTAATTGTAAAGGCAGATGTTGTAACTAGGTAAGTAGAGTATCTGTTGTCATTTTCTCAGTAATTAAATGCATATAGCCTCTTACCAGTTTCACTTCATCCTTATGTTGCAGAATTGTGCATTAAACATAAGAAACATCTTGTCACTGCATCTTATATTTCTCCTGCAATGCAAAATCTGCATGGACGGTATGCAAACTTACACTGATTTTCTTATAGTCAATTGAATTTTTTTTTTTTGAATTAGTGCACTTGATGCTGATGTTCTACTTCTCAATGAAGTTGGACTTGATCCAGGCATTGACCATTGTCTGGTTCATTCTCTTATGGATTCACTTCGTCAACAGAATAAGAGAGTTACATCATTTGTTTCATTTTGTGGAGGTTTGCCAGCACCAGAATATGCAGATGTTCCTCTCAAGTATAAATTCAGCTGGAGTCCACAAGGTGTTCTTTGTGCTGTTTTAAATCCTGCTCTATTTAGATTGGATGGAAAGGTGGGATAATTTTACTATTAAATAGTGTTACTGAATCTTACTTTTGCAGACATGGAATGTTTCCAGTGATTTGCTTTTGCGTCACAAACTGAGTGATCTTCCCATCTCTCCAGTTTTGAAATTGGAAGGGTTACCAAATAGAGATAGTCTTTCATATGCCGACACATATTCTTTGGGACCTTCTGAAAACCTTCAGACTCTCATACGTGGCACTTTAAGGTATATTTTATGAATATTGATAATAGCTGTAACTTACTTGTTATGCAGATATCCTGGCTTCTGTGATCTCATGCAGTGCTTTAAGTTGATTGGCTTGTTAGAGACACAAACCCATATTGCTTTGCCGGTCTCCACCAACTCATTTCTTTCCAAATGCCTGGAAATTCAACTTGGCCTTTCAATCATATCAGAATCACAACTTCTTGGAGTTATCAAAGATCTTATTCCACCTCACCATTACCATATGACTTTCAATGCTCTTGATTGGCTATCTCTACTCCGCTCACCATTTCAAGCTGCAGAAAAGTTAATCAAATTGTCAGCTACTTCAGCTTCACCACTGGAAATTTTTGCAACCATCCTTTCACAAAATTTACACTACAAACCTTATGAAAGAGATCTTGTTATTCTGCATCATGAAATCACCACTTGCTCTCAAGATACCTCATTGTCACACAACTATGAAACCCATGTTGCATCTTTGCAGCTTTATGGATCAGCTCATAATTCAGCCATGTCACAATGTGTTGGACTTCCTGTGGCCATTGCAACACTTCAAGTTTTGGATGGCAACATTGGTTTCAGAGGTGTTCAAGGTCCAACTGAAGCTTCCATTTACACAGCCATTTTAGATCAGCTTGATAAGCATGGAATTTGTTTTCAAACTAATACCAGGCAATTATCCAGCTGTCAAGGAGATTTAGAAAATAGTATTGTTACCCAGGTAAATTCTTAATACTCCGCTGTTAGATCATCTTTACTCAAATAAATTTACAGTTTTCAAAGTTTGAATAATACTGCAGTGCTTCTTGCATAATTCATTTCACATTCTATTTTGCCCAACTTGTATTTGTATATATTTGTAATAACCAAACTGTGATAAGACCATGTTTCATTGGTTCATTCATTGGTATTCATGAACAAGAAATGGTCAGACATCTGTTAGGATTGCTCCTGAGTGAGCCCTAAAAAAATAAACAATAAACTGGTCTAGGTGTAGTGTGCAACTTGACAGATGAGTGCATAGACTACGAGTAGATGGTGGCCACCTTGTAATGGCAATGAATGGTGTGTCCATAGGCAATGACAAAGTGGCTGTTGGTCAAAGCATATTAGATAACTCTCAGCTAGCTGGACCCGGTACTGTCATAGAACTAGAGACTACATGCCGATAATTACCAATGCACCTTGCAGCCAGCTGTCTTTTTGCAATAAGGTGTTCTGCTCAATTTCACCACAGAATGAACACTGGACAGTTCTAAGGCTGAGGATGAGTTCATCCGCAAGTTACTTGGATCCACAGCTTGTGAGTATGTTATCACACAATATGATACTTAGATTCTCACAAGTATTTGTCATCTAAGTCCAAGTTGTACAACAAGTTCTCAAGTACTCTTAGATATGTCGAACATGAGTTGCGTGACACAAGGCACTGTTACTCTTTGGACATTGGTGCAAAGGATGAAGGGGCAGTACTATTTATGTCTTGTTCAAAGCTATTCTTCAGCCACAAGGACTTCTCTCTAAAATTATCAATGATGGCATACTTGGGAATCAAATCCGAAATATTTGCCTATGAGCACAAGACTGTGGCAGCATGAGTGGATTTCGCAGAGACAGGGTGGCAATGTTTTGAGATCATGAGACCATCCTGCAAGAATGCTCACTCAACTTTGGTGGATGTAGTTAGACACAAAGACATGAGTAAAATAATAAATAGAGTGTAAGTACAGCTCACCCAGTGTCAAGAGGATGTCAATGGCCATTGCAGCCAGGATATTACCATCATTGAGCAGTGCACCTCACCAGGCCATAGGATTTCTCACTGAAATAATCAGCAAAAATGTACACCAGTTGTCAAGAAGATCAAACTCAACATGTAAACCCCAGTTGTTGATGTTATTGAAGAGGTTCTGCATAGCACTATTACTGCCATTGCTGGATGATGACGTGACCTGCAAAATAACATGTTAAATCAGAAATAGAGTGAGTCAGATGAATGTACCTGTTCATCACCCCTGAGTAAGGCTGAACACGAGTGCATCTGGATCTGGATCCGGACTTGTTTCCCATGGATCCAGGTCACAATTTTTTTCTAAATTAATCTGTCCAGCCAGGTATACCTGTGATTTTACAGGTAAATGACAGGTAAGTTATGATTTGGGATCCATGGGAACAGATCCAGGTCATCATTTTGAAGAAAGTTTTGGAACTCAACCTGTGCGACCCACAGGTCATAGGGACTCGTGTGCAGCCTTACCACTAAGGTGGGGTTTATAATTTTGCTTCCATTCAGCACAAAGAATATTGGTGGTGGTTTGGATTCAGTTGGCAGGCCACCCATGTTTTACGAAGTATGATGTCTTGTAGTGAGGATGAAGCATTAAAAATCTCAAGATCAGAAGATCTAGAGTGGCAGCATCTATATACACATATTGGTTAGAAAATAATCGAAAGAGCCAACCATAATAAGTTTGTCCTCATATTCATTTTAAAAGTTTCTTAAGCCCTATTGCAGATTCTCTGCATTGGTTTGTGCATCCTTAATAACAGCTTTAGACATTTTGATGTTATTTTTGCTTTGCTCTGAAACAGCACCACCGCCTTCACTTTTGCCTTCTGTTAAAATATTTCCTAGTTAAATCTACTGTAGGTGGCATCATTCTCCATCGCACTTTCTTAAGAAGGATATACCCCAGCTTGTCAATTGATGGTATGGGCTTAATGGCCTTAAACATCTTCTTGGTCTGTTCATCAATTAGAAAAGCAGACAGTTGAAGAATTCCACCACATTTGGTCTCATCTGGGACCTCGTATACATTGGAGAGTATGATCATCCTCTGAAGGGAGGGGAGAATTGGGGTCTTGGCATTGTTTTCCAAGTCCTTTTCAAGGTCCATTGCCATCGCTGAGATGACATAGGTTAAGGCTGCACACGAGTGCATCTGGATCTGGATCCGGACTTGTTTCCCACGGATCCAGGTCACAATTTTTTTCAAAATTGACCTGTCAATCCAGGTATACCTGTGATTTCACAGGTAATTCACAGGTAAATCTTGAAATAGATCTGTGGGAACAGATCCAGGTCATCATTTTGAAGAAAGTTTTGGGACTCGACCTGTGTGACCCACAGGTCATAGGGACTCGTGTGCAGCCTTAACATAGGTAATCCCTGGGTGTATGGCCTCTGTGAACGCAGGGTTCAAGCAATCAAAACACCTTGTCATTTTAGTCAGTTTCATAATGTCATGGGTATGAAAATGGTGCTCTGACATGATAATTGGCTGGAGAACAACTCATCCATACAAGGATGATTCTAAAGAGTGACAATGAAGCTGATAGTTTGAACTACATTTCAGGTAAGACTTACATGATCTTGCTGCATTCCAGAACCTCACTATAGCATCCGTTGGAAATGGAACCAAGCTTTTTCCACTGATGACTCATTGCAGCCTCCTGAATGTTTTTGTACACTGCAGTGCTAAAAGTGGGTGGGACTTCACAAATAAAAAGAATAATTTTCCTGGCCAGGATCTTCAGGCAAGAACATAGGCTGCCTGCGGTCCAGATGGGGCACCCAACATATTGGGTAACAAAGTATTATGATTCCTTCCATTTATGGAAGAATCGTCTTTACCTGCATGATTGCAGGGTGCTTGTCTAGGTTTTTCATCCATATAGATGAGAACTCATTTTCTTTTTGGGTGTTTCAGTGATTTTTCCACCACTAAATGTTTTCCTGTGACATCAAATCTTGAGCAATATCTATGAAAGTTTTCTGACAGTATCTACAGTGATTTTAGATTCTCCACAAATTATTTCACATTGATTGAGCCACTTTTAAATTTTAGGTAAAGTGTCTGATATTGAAAAATCACAGTTTTTACAGTTTTTGCAAAGTGCCAGCATCCAGAAGTGTCTGGAAATTTACTAAATAACACACAAAGGATGCTTCACATTCATAGCATGATGTGAGCAAAATTCAGAATATTTGAACACCTTTCTAATTTTAGGCAGATAGTCAAAGGGCAAAAACAGTCATTTTTCGCAAATTCAGCAGTCACCTGTCAATAGCAGCATCCACAATTGTGAATAAATTACAGTAAATTGGTTTTATGGTGCCCAAGTACATGATCTGTGAAGTGAGGAGACTCTGTAGCGCCCAGGGGATCACACTGAAGTCCAGAGTCAGTGAACAAGATGAAGACTTGCACTGTTGGACTTCAGCTACATCAGGCAACTATGTAAACAAGTATAAACAAATGGCCACAGTTGTAGTTACAGTGTTGTAGAGTCACTACTAAGGTTACTACTACTTCTAAAACCAACAGGATTGAACTTCGCAAGAACCTCTGTGGCCACAGTTGTAGTTACAGTGTTGTAGAGTCACTACTAAGGTTACTACTACTTCTAAAACCAACATCAACACGTGGGTTTCTAGAGCCTGATGGACCTGGAGTAGGAGGGCGGTCACTGTCATCACTTCTACTGTCATCACAGTCATCACTATCACTCTCAATAACCAGAGTAGGTTTTCGATAGGATTTAGAGTGTTGGACAGTGTATTGTTTTGGCAACCACACTTCACGTGGGTCACAATGACGGCCGGAGCGACGAGGACCTGATGGTGCAGGTGGAGATGGAGGTGGAGGCGGAGATGGCGAAGGATTTGGTGATGGCTGTGGAGACGGAGGTGGTTGTGGAGCATTGGGAACATAAGGTGGCTGAGGTGGCTGAGCATTATTGTCATTAACTCCCACCTGCTCTGGCGCATCAGTACGCTTTGGAGGACCCTCAGCAGGTACAAAGTATGTCACAGGCACAGTAGCAGTGGAAGGAGTGGCAGTGGATGGAGAACGCAAGGTACCAGGGAAGACACACTCATCAAACCCAGCAGTGTTTGAGATCAGTGTTGTACGGGTGTCAGGATTATAAAATATCCAACCCTTATATTCATCCGGGTAGCCAATAAAAATGCACTTCTGAGTGTGCGACTCCAGTCCACGGCGCTGATCCTTCTGTATGTGCACATATGCAGTACATCCAAAAACACGGAAGTGAGATACATCCGGTTTCTTTTTGAAGAAGTTGGAGTATGGAGTGCCAGAGGCAAGAGCCGAGAAAGGTGAGCGATTGTGAACATGGATGAAGGTGCCAAGTGCACAACCCCAGAATGATTTGGGTACATGTGCCTCATTGAGCATGGAAGTAATACCTTCAGCCAGAGTGCGATTGGCACGTTCGGCAATGCCGTTCTGGTGAGGTTCGTTACGGACAGTGTGCTGACGCTGTATACTGTGTTTTGTGAGGTAGGCAGTGAACTCATTAGACATGTACTCACCCCCCTTGTCATCCCGTAAAGCCTTGATTTTC
>ML170227.1:114311-149097 GCA_004355085.1 Rickenella mellea | reverse complement strand
ATAGGGTGGCAGCCTATGCGAGCTTTCGATGTATCGCGCTTTCAAGCAATCGAATATTAATCCAGTCATTTATTGTATTTCAGTTGATAAAACATTGCAAAACGGGTGAATACTACCATTACAAGTCAGGAGAAATACATAGAAAATCGCCCAAAATGTGATCCATAAAACACCCATAATTTGGCCAAAAATCAACCGCCAAGCCCTCATGGGTAGGGTGGTGAAAGGGGACATATTTCGGGTTATAATCACCAAATTTGCATACCCAAAAGACGGTTGATTTTCGCTCAGCAATAGTAATTTTCACCACTCGAGAGGGTAGTTTTCAATACCTATTCTGGTGATTCAGGTGGTGAAAATCACCAGCACGGACCTCTACAGTGCCTCGGGCACTGTTTTTTCTTGACCATTTACGTATCATGGAGACGTTCGTATCGCAACTTTAACCGCATGTATTATCTAACATAGGGCATCGCCCCAACGGATAACAAACGAGGATTCAAAAAAAAAAAAAAAAAAGTCCTGCTTTGCAATGGCATCCGCGGCGTGTGAGTCGAAGGCATCAGTGTCCTAGCGTTCAGTTGCTTCGAGATGGGTGTTGCCCTAGTTCATATGCTACGTTTGGTGTTCAATTTTGCGGCAGGAGGAAACACTTCTCACCTAGTCTCAAATTTGTTACTGCAAGGATGTAGACGATGCAAAGGATGGAACCGTGGAGTTTTACATTAGTTGGCACAATCGCCTTGACAGCTTCCCCATTCTCCCGCACTCCCCGTCGACGTCTCATCTCTGATAGGCAAATACGTTCGGAGTAACGGGCATCATCTTATTACGATTTCCTGTGATGTCGAAAATACACATGACTCCTTTCGTCGATTTGTGTCAATGGGGATCAAAATGATTTTTAAATTTACCGACCTACTCCCACGTCCCTCCAAATGCGAACTACCCAGAGAACATCACGGGGGTTGTCTACTTCGAACTCTGGACGAGTTTTACAGGCACAGTTATTCAGCACTGCGGGACGATATTCAAGTCCTTCTGGTCCACTTGCCACATTGGCTCGTCGCCTTCTCGAAATGGTCAACCGAACGAAATTCATCAGGATGTGCCATCGTCCAGCGCCTTTGCCAACGATTCGTTTTCCATTCCTTGACAAGAAGTTATCCTCCCACCTTAGCTTGTCGTCTTCTCGCAGCGGTGCTAATAATCTGCGTATATATCCTTCTCGCAGTGCAGACACAAATTCCTCGCGTCACGTTATTTACTGAACCGCGTTTTCGTCTCGCTGGACGGTTTCTAGAGCAGATCTCGAGTGGAGGAAAATCCGAAATATCGCGAAAGTGACCCATTCGTCACCATCTGGTCGTGTGTTCACCCGTCCTTCGATCGTTTCGAGCGTGTATGTATACGCGCATGAAACCAAAATGAATTCACCGACTCAATATCATGATATCGACCAATCGAACCCATCGCAAAGTAAGGAGCATTTCAAGCTATACAATCATCTAAATGACGACAAGCCCCGTTGACACCAAGCTCGATTGTCTCGATCGGCAGTCTGTTTCCTCGATTGCTCGTCCCCACCGCCTTGATGTTCTGCGCAACGGACCACCAGATACTTCGCCGATGAAATTCGCGACGACTGCGGTGGACCGAACATGAACTATGTATGGTCTTGAGGAGCCAGGGACATTGGTCCCGCATGCAGCGGCGTTAAAAGATTCTGATTATACAAGAACGCGCTAACAAAACGCCGCGTACGCTATAGTCGTACAAGATGAACGAAAAAATGCATAGATGCGTTCGGGATGGATGGGGTCAGACACAAGAGATTGCAAGAAAAACGTCATAGCTCCACATAACATTAGAATTACACGGTTTGTCGCGAAGTAACCCAAGAAATGAAGTCGCATGCTCACTCAGACCACACCACGCCTATTCATACCAATAACACCGCACCGACCAACACGCCAACTAAACTCGTCACAAACGCAATCACCCCGCCGCCGCCGCCGCCGCCGCCGAAAAGCGATACTCCACGCAAAGAAGAAGCAGCGTTCCCCGTAGGGCCAGCACCCGCACTCCCACCAATGATCGTAACAGTCGACGTCGACAACGCACTCTCACTCGTTGGACTTGTCGGGGGAGGCGTCAATATCGGCGGACTCGTCAACGACGACGACGACGAAGAGGTATCAGATGCGGAGGGGGGGTTGACGGACGGCGCGGAGAGGGGGGGCGGGATCGTGCTTAGCCCGCCTGTTGGTGAGGGGGAGGGAGGTGAGGTGGGGCCAGGGGTGAGGATGGAGGTGATGACGGTGGTGAATGTTGTTGTTATTGGTTGGGGAGGGGGGGTGCCTGGTGTGTTTGTTATCTCTTTCGTATGGAGGGTAGTGGAGGGAGGGGGGGGAGAGGCGTACCTGTACCCGTACCTGTACCGGACGGTGAAGAGGCGGGTGGACCAGATGCCGTGACTACACCATACGAAGAAGTAAGCTCGAGGATGAATGTTGCAGAAGGGAGGAAACGGGTACGCACAACTAGCGCACTGCTGCTGAAGCGCCCTCAGTGCGGCGGGCTGGTCTTGCTGCGAGCATACCTTGCTCAAGCACGAATCGACGGCGGAGAGGAAGGGTTGGGACGTGCACACGCATGTGTTGTCCGTCCTGTACCCGTGAGCATGCGTCAGTACCGATCTATCGTAACAACTTGGCGAGATGGAATGGTAGAAATGGTAGAAAGGGACGATGGAGAAAGATGGCGATCGGAGATAGATGAGAGATGATCGACACTTCATTATGGGTACAGTAAGGACACGAAAGATCTTCGAATCGAAAGGAACAGACAGAAACCGAAAGAAGCAAAGCAAAAATGGAGAGGAACGTACGGTCCCGAACACCCAGCAGCCTTCGCAGCCGTCGTCTCACACGTCGTCAAACACGCCGGCGACGCCTGCGCCTCCACCGTCTGTACACCCAACAGCGCAACGCCAAGCGCTGACGCTCCCAACAAGAAAGACGACCCCTTCATTTTTGCCCTTTTGTCCACGTTCTATCCAATCTCGTAATGTTCCGCGCTACTGTACGGTTAACGTATGTCCGTATGTCTCGCGTGTCACAAGTGTATGTCAGGTCAGGCGGCGATCGAACAGCGGAAGGAGTGAGGCCTGAGTTTCGGGAAGGGGCGGAGAGGAATGGGGCCCTGACGTTGGTGGGACGATGGAGGAGTGAACGTGCGCTGGAGAGGAGACGACGACGGGGTTGGTGTTATATGAGGCAACAGTTGCGGCCTTTTGAGGGCGCGTTGTGTTGCGTTGGCCGCAGCTGGAGTGTGGGGCCAAGTTATAACATGTGGTGTGCCTTCTCCAGAATCTCCACGCTTCTGGCAGAAAAGTCCCGTGGCACGCCTTTCGTCCGACGTGGCGCCCTTCTTACCCTTTCTTCGCCTTTCTTTGCTATTCCATTGCCATTCGCAGCTGTTCGCTGCTCCCCGTAGTGTGGGTGGTGCGCACGGCCAAGGCACCCCGTGCTGGAAAAGTCAGTACAGCAGTCGGGCATGTAATGCGGGGCGTGTGTGTCGGTAACATGATCAGCGGGAATTGGGAATTGGAAACCGGAGTAACCGAGCCATATCCGACGGGTCTACGCTGTATAGGGCGGTTACTTCGTGATTGTCGACGTTTCGGTACGGTGCATCTGCGAGCACGAGCACCCCAGTTGATGCATCACGTTCGAAATCCGAGCACCGTGATGCATGATGAGGGAGGTGCTTCGTCTAGAGATGGGACAGATGAAACTAGCCACAAAAACAGGTATTTCCGAGGACGGTCTAGCCCCCAATACAAAAACACGCCCCAAACCAAAATCGTGCCAAAATTAAAAAATCAGATCAATTGCATCGCCACATGGCTCGATGATCGGCACCGCAGTGTTCAAGTTGCGCTAGGCACACAAGTTTTGCCGTCTGAGACCACCGCCAGCCAGGTCCGACGCAACGAGCGCATAGCACCTGCGCCCGCAGCTGCTTAGTACAAGATCAAGCTCGTGCTCGCCAAAGTCCCCGCGTGAATCATCCGGTCTCGCCAAGCAAATAGCGTTAAGCCACGCGAGATGGACGCTCGGACGTCGACCCCAAAACCACACAAAAAGAAGCACACTCGAACTCAATATATTATGTAACGCAGTGGCGTCCCATCATCATCAGGCCATAAAAGGGCAGACTCCTCCCCAACGCAACTTTTCTCAACCCACCCATCTTCTCCTCCCTCTCGTACCACTTCCTCCATTTTATCTTAACGTCTCCTCTCCTCGTCGTTTTCACGAACAAAAGACCTTACTATAATCAATATCGAAAAAGATGCTGTTCACGACTAAGCCGCTGTTCGTCCTCGCCGCCGTCGCGTCTGTCGTCCTCGCGCAAGACACCACAGACTCGTCCGACACAGCGGCCCCGTCCACGACTGCCGGTATCGACCCCTGTGTCCTCCAGTGCTCGACGACGGCTGCTCAGTCTGCGGGTTGCACCGGAGTGTACGTCTCACCCTCATCTAACTCGAAAAGTGCTAAATTGCTGATCGTCGTCTCTTTTTCATTTTGGGATACAGTGCTGACCTCCAGTGCATCTGCACGTCCGCGGCATTCCAGAGCGCCGCGCTCCAGTGCCTCCAGTCCAGCTGCTCAGCCGCAGCCATCGCCTCCGCGACGCAGCTCCAGGCGGAAGAATGTGCTGGCAGTACGTCCCTCCCCTCCCTCTCCTCTCCTCTCTCCCTCCTCCAACCATCACTAACCCCACCTTCCTCTCTTCCTTCCTCTCCTAGTCTCCGGCTCAGACACCGGCTCCGCAACCGGCGCCCCGGCAACAGGCACAGGCTCCACCCCCGCCGCCACCGGCCCCGCGACGTCCCCCACCGCGCCGATCACCTCGCCCAAGCCCACCACCACGCCCGCCAACACGTCGTCCAAGCCTAGCACCACCGGCTCGGGAACAACGTCGGGCACGCCGACGCAGAGCAAGAGCGCTGCGAGCGCCAAGTTCGCGTTTGGTGTTGCGAGTGGGGTGATGGGTGCCGGCGTGGTTGCGCTCGTTGGCGCTGTTGCGGGTGCTTTGGTCGTGCTTTGAGTTCCGATGTTGACGTGATGTTTGGCTTGGTGATGATGGTGATGAGGTGTGGTTAATGGGATGACGGATTGCGGATGATGGATTATGGATTCACGAGAGCTCGCGGATGGACTCGATCGCTTCGCATACAGTAGTACCCCCATACAAAAAATGACCCAAAATTTTCATGACTTCGCGTATTACTTTTCTTCAATGGTGGACATTGTCTGACGGATTTTAATATACGCGCGTTGTCTTTTCTACGTTCGATCTCTGCTGGCCATGGGGTTGTCAGACACAATTGGCAACGAGCTTTTGCGCGGTAAACATGGGACGCTGTGTTTACGGCGTTGAATGAATGAAACGTGCGTGTGGATCGGAGCGCTGGCCATGCTAGTTATGTACATGGTTCAACTTCATTCCGGTGCGCCTCGCTTAACTTCATCCCAACGCGTGTTCGTTCTTCTAGATCTACGGGGACTCACTTCGTCACAAAGTACGCGGGATAACGTCATGCCTTCCACTAGCGCAGACAAGGCGATGCGAATGTTAACGACACGTTTCTCATATCGTTTGCTTTTTCTTAATAATGCTGTCCTTTCCATGCTTTCCTCCCTCTTAGACTACCTGTCTTGCTCTCTTGCATCAGTGCAACGCAACTAGTCCTTCGCGACTTCCTTCTGCTTGGTCCAGTTATCTCCCGCTAGTGAACAACGAGTATACCTCGCGAAGCCTGTGTCTATCGATATCACCACACTTTCCTTGACACTTCCATATCGACGCTCGATTTCAAAATATCGGGTATCACTGTCTCTCACAAGGTGCTGCCAATCTAAGAATCACTTGGTCAGATCACCACAGCAAAGTGATCGACCTTCAAATGTCCGAGACAAAGGAATGCACAGGCATTCTGCCAAACCCTGATGTGGATGGTGTTGGAGTGAGTTTCATCCTTCGTGTGCGATGTCCTGGTTTGAGACCCTTCATTCAAAGATTCGAGTTAGTCTATATATTACTCTTTTTCTGCTGGCGGTGATCCCGCGAGTCCCGAGAATGCGACCCCTCACATCAGCAAAAGTGTCCCAATCTGGCGAGGCCTGGCCAAATCCGATAGGGCTTGCACGGATTGCTTGCCAATATCAGCGGTTCGCCAGATTTTCCATTGGATATATTGCATCATCAGAATTACAGATATTAATAAGGAACCATGTTTATTGCAGCGTAAATATAATCATCTGAACAGTCTGGACGGAACAATATTAAGTGTTCGTTGCGTATTGCGGTGTTTGAGCAGAATGACATCGTGTAAATATGGGTTATGCAAGTCTCATTTCCAGCAATTCAAGGTTTGAAAGGGTTAATTTCTTTGGAATAAACCTGGGAGAACGTGTCTCAGCATTTCTAACTGTACGAGCGCGAAATCTCAGCCACCGGCTAGTTGCGGACACTGCAACTAGCCGGTGGTGTCAAAAACTCATTCGTCCCCGTCTCTTGAGTGGGGGGTTGTTTTCTAAGCTCTACAAAAAATTATACGGACTCTGGTACATCTATAGCTCACTTTAATGGCCAAAATTTATACGCCCTTCCACTTACCATCGTGCTGTTCACTTCATATCGAAGAGTACGTGATGTCACGTGATCCTTCCAAATCGGGATTTGGAGTGAATATCTCGAGACTGCCCTAATGCTAAGGAAATCGGACAATGCAGGGGATCACTGCAGCAAACTGCTGATCTGTTTAAGTGTTCAAATCATACCTAAGGTCCGTTGACGTTGTGTAGTCGCGTCTTACGGGTAGTGTTATGTCACGCTGGTCACATTACCCAAAGCGACATTGTGGCGTGAAACTCAGGTCGCTATTGGCAAAGGCTGCCATTAGGCGCAGCGATAGCGTGAAAAACTCGATAGCGGGGAGGCGACAATACACATTACAAAGGGGCAAACCCATAGTTATCATCATAGAGATCCTCCCCATCCTCCTGTCCAAATGTCTCCGCACCGTCAGAGCCGTCATTGTCCCCATCGTCGTCCTGATCAGAGCCTGAGTCCTCGTCTTCTTCTGAATCGTCACTGGCGGAGGTGGTAAGGTTGACATTTTCGCTTGGCAGTTCAGCTAATTCGTCATCTTCGTCAAGCAAGGTGTCGACAATCTGACCATCCACCAACACAGGCACACGACGTTCGCTAACCGTGGTAGTTCTCAGCATGTTCTCGAAATTGAAGGATGAATGACCAATTCCACCACCCGCATATCTCAAGAGCATATCCCGGTCAACAAAACTACGAAAAAAAAGTTTAATGATGTACCGATCACTGACATTGCAATAAAAAATGTATCCTCACCAGCCAACGTAATAGCGTTCCCAATCCTCGTCCTTCTCCTTCGGCTGTCTTGCAATTGAGGGTCGAAGAAGTTCCTTGGTTCGGCCATGGTGGAAGCCGGGTATTATGTGTGCGCCGCGTATTACTTGTGCAGGATCCAAAAATCCGAAGGCGAACTCATCACTCTCCGGAACAAACCCAATTGCATGAAGTCGGCGAGCAGACCAACCAGCGTGCGTCTCCAGATCTCGTCCGAACCACCGAACTCTCAGAACCTCCATACGTTGGGGCAATGAAGATTTTGAACGCGGACCAGTGTGACGCACGTTGACATGATAAACGCCAATTACCCTTGCGTACCAATAGGGATGTTTGTTCGGTTCGTCTTCGTCTTCTCGGGCCAGCACCATCACATCGCAATGATTGCGCGGATTCATCGAGTCTTGACCACGTCGCAAGTCGTAGGTTGTGTGATTGACACGAAGGACTTTGTGAGTGAAGAGCTGGTCGTGGACAATGTGCACGGTGTTTCTCTCCGCCGTAGAATAACGCCGTTCTCCTCCATCAAACTCCTCGTCCATCAGTCGGCCTAGGAGATGATCCTTCAGATCCGGGAGGAAGTTCTGAGGTAAAAAAAGGTCTTTGTCAGTTAATGCGTTCAAAATTTACTGAAAGGATTACCTTGACCGCAGGATCCTCGGCGTGCTCAGGCTTGCGTATCCAAAGGGGTAAGTCCACATATGTATTTCGGGACTTTGAGATGTGGTGATGGTCGCTAACTGAAGTGTACGGTAGTGGTTCCTGTGATGAAAAGTTCACTGTGGCATTATTTGAGTCCGACAATCCTGCCTTGTTCGGCTTCGATTTCAGGTCCTCTTCGATCTGACGAAGTACTCGTTCGCGACGTTCTAGGTTTGTGATTTGAGCGGTGGCATTGTTCTTGTTTGTGCGACCATAGAATTTCTTAACCCGTCGATGTTCTAGTTCACCCTGGAGTGTTTTGTCCTTGCGCATCAATATGAATTAAGTTCACAATGTTGATTGGACTTACAGACTGAGTCGAATACGAATCCGTTGTTCCGTATCGTCGTATCATTTGTACGTAGTGTTCAAGTGCATGTAGCTTAAATGTAGACAAATTCAACTGTTTTGTCTTCGGCGAAACAGTACTTGAAGCTGTCTATTCCACTTCAAATTTGAAAACATTTTGGCGGTGATAAGAATATGGCTCTCACATGGATTCTGCGCTTTCGTCGCCCACGCGCGGCCGTTTCTGCCGGTAGCTCATGGGTATCGTACACATCGCAAGTTACTTTCTTAAAGCGGCGTATTTGCGCGCCTAGCCCTCGAGTCGCCTCCTCCAGGCATGTGAGGCTGTCTTCCGTGTGCACGCGAAGCTTCGCTAGCCCGTGCCAAGTTTGTAGATAGAATAGCAGATCCATCACAACCGCATTGTGAGGCTCTGGCAAAAGCCCTTCGAAGGCTGGCATGGAACACTGAAATGCAATAATAAGATGTCAATGATCATCTCAGCGAGAAGGGGAGGCAGGGGATTTACCTGGAGAAGATCTTCGTAGTCTCGAGCAGCAAGCTTCTTCATTGCCGACGGATTTGAGGAGAACTTCCTTATGATGTCTCGGCCAAATGTTGGAGTAGCGCGGTACCTGAAAAATGTATGAGAAGACTGAACTTCACAAGAAATAACTTCCTTACCGCTCATTTAGAAGCTGAACAGCATTGCCGCCTTCAGCAATTAGTAAACGGATGAGGTGGATAAATATCATCTTCCAGACGCCGAGTTCAAATTCATGAAGTAGATCTACGACGAACAGAATGAAGTAGTTTTCGCCAAAGGGTGAGAGGCGATCCGAAAATGTGTTCTGCCAAACATGTTGTTAGCTTTTCTCGGAAAAAAACATTTGAGCAAATCCTACGTGAATAGGGACCAATGACTCCTTCTCGAGAAGTTTCTCGACTGCTGTACTTTTTACGGCATACCCACGCTCGAAAATGAACTTCCGTGATTGCTCGATTGTAAATCTGTGTGCGTCCGTGTCCTCCCGAGCAAGTCGATCCAAGTTTTTGATATTGCGCACGGTGCCGAGTTGATGAATTTGTCCCTTTTCCGTAAGGCAGCGAGGGCAGGGGCAGTTTGATAATGACCTGATAGATGCTAATAGAACTCTTAAGGAAGGTGAGTGCACGCAAGCAGGATGCAGCAAATAAGCATACTTTTCAGGATAATCAGCAGAGTATGTTAGGAAACGCGGAAAAATTCGCCGAGTGACCCCATCAGCGCATTTGATCACCAGACCAAACTTGTAGGCGTGCATAAAATCACCATCGAGAAGTATGGCCCAAATGGCATGCATGAGTTCACGCCGACAGTGGGTCAAGACGTCTGTAGTCGCAGAATCGCCTGTAAGTTCTTGGAAGGAATCCTGGAATGAACTCGGAAGCTTCAAATAAAATCAGTGTACGGGTAATCTAGTTAAAGGCTTGAACGCACCGATGGAATATATGCAACATGATGACATGCATTTGCAGAAGGTTTGCCTCGTTCATACTTTGACTGATTCCCAAAATATAGATAGATCGGCCAGAGGGATGCATCGCCGAAGCTAGTGAGGTGAGTGGAGTCGGACCAAAACATCAGGCTCACAACGGCACGTTCGAAATTGTCGCCAGGTTCACGGGGCAAATTTTGAACCTCTTCATGCGCCTCTAGGTGAGCATCAGAAGTGTACAGCTCGTCGTAGACACGTTGCTCCGGTTGGTCTGGTGAAGGGCGCCAAAATTTCTTGAAAGGTGTGTAATGGAAGCGAAGTGCCTGAGGACTCTGAAGCGCCGACTTTATAACTTCGAGTAGTGGTCGGTAGTGAAGTCCGGGTATGTTGAGATGTGGAGCGTCGGCTTCAGATAGGTGCACTTTCCTGTCAGGTAATAGAATTCTGACATCTGCTTGCTTCCAGCCATCTTGCGGTGCGAAGGTATTCGCTTTGCGTTCGCTCTGTTCATGCTGATTTCTTGCCTCGTCATCCATCCTCTTAGTCTCTCGCGCTGCGTTAAACCCGATCAAATCTTGCAGCTTGAAGTCGGCAGCCAGGAGGACGTCGGTGACGAGTGACTGCAATCTAGCCAGCGATGACTGCGCTGATCCCGTCCACATCCAATGCATCAATTGGTAGATACTTGCATTTTTGAACGGAAAATATTTGTTCGTTTGCGACGAGGTCGGGGCTTCAGGTGTGATGTCCCCCGCGGATTCCGCGCATGGGAAGTCTGCCAAATCAACGCTGGTTGCGGCTTCATCAGGATCAAATGATGGTGTATCCGGATATTCACCAAAGATTCCGTGTGGATTCGGGGGTGTACGTAGTGGGGAGCGGATGGGGAGAACAGTGGCGGGGGGTGGATCAACAGGTTCGTCTTGATTGTCTGCAGTTGGTGTTTCCGGAGGAGGCGGAATATCAGGTGCAACGGTTTGTGGAGTTGGCAAGACATCGAGAAAGCGTATGGGTAACCCCAGTTTCTTCCGGTGACCACGTCCGAGAGGGGCTGGCTCAGGAGTTTGTGCAATAATCGGTGTACCAGCAGCCTGGAATGTTTCAGCTTCGGTACGCACATCTAAGTCCATCTAGAAAATTGTGTATTTGCACTGAGTATCAACACCAAAATGACAGGACTCAAAACGCACAGAGAGATCGTCTAAATCAGTTGGAGGGACACTCACATTCCCCGTCGGTTCATTCACAGATGTCTCCAACATTTCAAAGCGTCTTCGTTTCGCATTCTCGCAAAGGCGCATGCTTTCCTCCAACTTCAGTCGGGTGTGTTCCTGGAAGAATTTGCAGACATTCTGGTGGTTGGTGAGACCTCTGTCTGTCCGTATGTCCACCTTCGGGCAACCCTTGACGCAGGAGAACATGGCGATGAAAATAACGAAGAGAATCTGGAGTTCTATCGAATACGCCCAGTGCCGCATTGTTCCCCAGTGGTGGTGCGCCCACTGGAGGTGATTGACGAGGTGGGGGAATGAATGCAATGGGGCCAGCGACGTCAGCTAGCCTTGAAATCGGTATCACACGTGACAACCGAAACAGCCGGAAGATCGGGAGACACCACACTGTACAGAAAATAAATTTATAACAGACCATATGACCACATTGAAGTAAACGACGATGATCGTGAGAGTCAGTTACAGGTGTTCGGGATGACTCGGGGAATGGCGAGAATGCACGGTGTTATTCATGCATCGAATTGCATGCGCATCCATACCAAGCTTGGTATACGGTGCTATCAGTCGGTGTAAGTGGATGAAATGTAGAGTGAGATCTGGATCTTACTCAGATCACTCTTCGACGTTGTTCCTCCAGCCGACCCGCAACACGGTTTTGAGGAAATGCGCGTAACGAATAGCAGGCATTCAGGTTCCCGTACGAAACACCAAAAGCAGTGAATTTTAGTGACGGCACACTTTACTCGAACATGAAAAGCGGCAGGATTTCAAGGCTCAAGAGACAACACTTGCGATCTTGATGCAGTGAGGATGTCGCTTGACGCGTGTGGTCACATCATGGTAGGCCAGAGAAGGAACGACATTTGACGCAGATCGCTGTTATTCGGGTGCATGATGTTGGTTTTCATAGCACTGATGAGGCGATGGGGTAAGAAATAGAGAGCATAGTGCGAGCGATGAGCCAGATGTTGCACTGTTGCGGTGCCATGAGGGTATGCGAAGCATCACGTGATCTTTCCAGACGCGACGCGGTGGTTGCTTTCCTTGGACGACGCGTCTTGACCAAACACTACCAAGCATGGACCGCTCATAAAGAGCAACCAATTGTGAGTGCGCGTCTCCCCAGGTTCCCACTCCTGACGCCCATCACCTCCATTGACAACCCTTTCCCATGTCACAACGCCGTGCTTCTAAGCAGGTGGACCCTGCGGATGCACCCTTCCCTCCATCCCTTCGCGACGGCTTTGGACCGCCCGAACCCGTCACTGCATCTGGGCGCAAGAAGCGAACGTGAGTACCTCATGTCTGAGTGACTATCACTGACATCCTCTTTAGCCGTGATGACAGTGACGATTTTGAACAGTCCGACAACGAGAATGACAAAAGTGCCAACGACTTCCATCTTCCATCCATGCATATCCGCCGCTGGATAGATCTTTTTGGCAACATTCAGACCATCATCAACGAAGGTACGATACGGAAGGCGGCAGGATCAGATGAGGACATCGACGATCTACAGTGAGTAAAAAGTGTATTGAAATTTCATATTAACTCCTAACTGCTCTGCCTTCACCAGATCTGACCGCGACCACGAATCATTCAAGATGATTCTCCGCCAGCTTCCAGGACTCCAAGACGCGCTTATCAAGATAGGCCGTAATGCCAAGAAGTTCCGAGCCCTTGCAGCCAAGGTGAGATCTACAACGCCGTTATTCACTCACTCGATTTTATCTGCGCCACCACCGTGACCCCATAGATCAAAGAGTCAGCCGACAGTGGGCGAAATAACGACACCGCCGCTCTCAAGAAGGAAGCGCCTTGCTATGTTGGCGAGAAGATGGTTTCAGTACTTGCAGTCGACGACGATAGCAAGGTGTCTTCATCCAAAGGCGATCGAGGTTTTAACCACGACATCATCGGGCGATTCCTATGCCCGTGCAACCTCGATTGGGATGACGAAAGGTAAGGTTTTTTTTGAATTACTGATTGCATTAAACCATGTCCTAGCGTTCGTCAAGATCTTCGGGATGGGAAGATCGAAGTCACTGCGGATGAATATCCGCTGCTCATGTACGAGAATTGTAAGTATGATCCAGATGATATGGAGAAGGGGTTAGGCCGTAACAAAGCCCTGCTTCGTGTACGTCGTTCAGTTGCATTCAAAAACATGACAAATCTCAACCCTCTTCCCAGACTGTTAAACTAATCTTTACCGGCCGCAGTTCTGCCTATAGCTGCTCGCCAGGTGGCAAAACCACGAAGGCTGGCAATGCCGAAATCGCCGGAAAGACCCAGATCACTCCTCGTGCGATCGCATACGCAGCGTGTCACGTAAGTTGCTTTCCGCCGCTTCCCATGCCTGGCTCATTTTTTGCCTCATTATTTCAGTTGCGCTTTTCATTGAGCACGAAGGAGTCATGGGTTCGCAAGGACGGCGATTTCGACATGGAGCAATTCTACTGGAACGTTGTAGGCCTCTTCGAAGACTCCGGAAAGTTTGGAACGGACTTGTTGAACTGGTGGAAACAGTACGAGCATTCATTTATTTCCTTGACAATATCTAACGTCTTTGTAGACAAGTCTTTGGGACATCGAAGAAGTCTCCCGCAACCGAAGCCGTCCGCACCGGCGAGAAGCTTTCAGCCCTCGATCGCCTCAAAGTCCAACGTGATGCAAAGCGAGCTAGGCTGGCACTCGGCGATGCAACCAATGTCCCCGCACCCAGCGACGCGACCGATGGCACGAACGTATCCACACTTGGCGCGCATCCCGCCGAGGGAGAAGATCGCGGAGCTGAGGGTGTTACGGCAACGGCAACGTGAGCGGTGGAGCAAGCAGCAACAGCCAGTGACGCGTAGTAGGAATTATTCGTGAACCCGATGGCGGCGATGTTTTTATTATTATCTATTTGAATATCTATTTCTTTTCCGCATTTCATGTGTGCATGGTCACGATTTTGTGGGAAAATATAAGCTGATATGATTATTCAATTATTACCATGCTCGTAAATGTTGCGAGCCTTGACATGGTCGCCGATGCTGGTAAGAGCTTGCCCGATCGTCTCTTCCTGTCAACCCCCGAAAGAAATGCACATCATTTATTCAAGCTCAATTCTGGCGAATATTCTTAAGTGCTACATGAATTATACGTCTTGGCCTGATTGAGCTAGCGCCGTAAGGCAATGTCAGGATGCTGCAAGGCTGGCGTATCTTGCAGACCTTCTTGCCCTTATATGGTCATGTATGACCATTTCAGGTTTGTCCACTTTTGCTGATGCATTTCTTCCTTACTGAACAACACACGAGTGTATGTTCTTGCCCTCCTCCTTACTGCGATCATTCAAACTGGACAAGGCCAGCTTTCGCTCTACCACGCTACCCTCATTTATCATATGCTTTTGTTCTCTTGTGCTGTTGTACGACCTGGATCATTTAGTATGTGTCTGAACTCCCGTCAGATTTTGCGCAACAACTCATGTCATATAGAATTCGATAAGAAAACACCATTTCACGTTCGCATACTCACCATCTCTCCATTTCTCTCCGGTCACGCGTGGTCACTTTATCTCTGGTCAACCGCATTGACGTTCGGCTCTCAGCCAGAGTGCAACCACAGCACCAACTATTTTTTCTTTTTGCTTATTCCCCAGGTGACTGCATATTGGCTGCGGATATGGTTGACCCTTATTACTGCGGTCTCTTTGACTAGTTGGGTGGGCAATGAAATCATTCGGTTAGTATCAATGTACACAGGCCGCCTCGACCGTCCAAGGTTTGTAAACACCGAGACCCGGGATAGCGAGGAGATGGGCATCCCTTGTCGGTCATGGATTGGTGTCTTATATCGATCAGTGTGCGTGACAAGGTAATGACTGTAATTGGATTCTGATAAATGAATTTAGGCTAATTGTATATGGAGTAACCACCCTCGAACTCGTCGTAAGCGATTCGAATTATATCCTTGATAATTCATTGATGCCGCAAACAGATTGTCGTAAACCGTGACATTGTCATGCCTGGAGAGAACGTCTGGTCATTTGGGCAGATCCTCTCACTCGTCTTACTGCTTGGGTTCTGCAACGATGCGAGAAAGTGGTACAAAAATAGAGGTGAAGCTCTTCTGCCACCGCCCGCTACCACACCAAAACTTGCCACATCACCCACCACTACCGGTAATCCCAAGACCTCAGATTTTGTTTCCGGCAGCGCGGCGCCGGAACAGGAAAGATCTTTGCTACGACGTCGCACGTCCTCGATGGTACCTCTGACCCAACCCGCCATTCAGCTCTGGTTGTGGTCGGTTCTGGGGTCCGCGCGCTTGGTTTAATTCAATTCCGGAGTAGCTGCCTTCTGCCAATCGCTGACCCAGGTACCGACCCGGAAACTGCGTCAAAAGTTTTCGCTGTTTGTGGAGTGTGGGGTGAGGACGATGGGAGGTCATTGAAGATGCGGATTTAGGCGAATAGACAACCATGCTCTTCTAAGAACAGCCAGTAATGAATTTTTCGTCTTTTCGTTCTGTATTTTCTCTCTTTTTACACGTTAGGATTGCATTCACCCTGTCCATTTTCTTTTTGTACAAGTACTAGTCTCTAGAATCTCTCAGCAGTGACCGGAATCGATACTGATTGCTGTCATACTCAGTGAAGCTTCAGCAGTAAAGCTTCGCTGGTGCCTAGCAAAGGTTCCATACGGTCACACACCAGTATTATGTTTTTACCCATTGGTTTTATCGTTACTTGACCTACTCGACGTCCAACTCCACCGTTACTGTCATGAGTACTGGCGCTGTTCTGTCATTTTTCAAAGAATACCTGCGGAGACTCAAGTTGTGCGACTACTGTTACTGGTATAGGGTCCTGATCAAATGAACGCCAGCACAGTCGCCACAAAGTTACAGATAAAATTATAGTACAATTGCATTGGTTACTGATCCCTCTCAATTACACCGAGCTCACTATTATCCAACATAGGTGGTTGGGCAAACATGAACTCGTCCAGTATCGTGCGTCTCTCTGAAAACCGAATGCTGGTAAGCTGACGTTGATATGCGACTGCCGTATGCATATTTGCTGAGGTTTAGAATGATGTGGCTTGCGCCGATAGACCGAGCTGCAAGTAGCATTGGAGCGAGGTTTTCGACCAGCGTGACTTCCAATTGAAGGATATAAGTCGCCTTAAGAAGATTCGCTGTGCTTAGAGCTGTATGTAGGATATCAGAGAGGAACATGTGGATAAGGGGGTTACGACGATACCAAATATAACTGCCTAATAGATCTTGCCTATTGACACCCGGAGTCAGCATCGTGTTCAAATGGAACGATCAAAGCGCCGAACCATCTCGAAATAGGATGGTTAGGATTGGTGTACGCGTTTTCCGTCCTAAGGATAATCAGCCATAGTCATGCGAGCCCAAACTCGAACAATATCTGGATGAATATCACGCCATCGTAAAACATTAAAGACGCGAAGCCCAGTAAGCTAAATATAACAACCTCAAAGCTGTGACGATGATTTTCTCATTACTTCAACGGTAGTCTTCCTCACCTAGTTTTACGGGAAAATTTGCCAAATCTGAAATGGTGGTTAGCCATGGCATAAAAGCGCCAAAGGGAGAGAAACACACCTTGCATCCGTATGGTCAGCAAGGTGTAACTGACCAGGACAGAGATGTTATAGGTCTGGAAACACGCCAGTAGCCCAGTCAACACAATCACTTTCGAACTCACAGCTGCGCCGACACTTAAAACAACGGCGGCTTTCCCATCACGTTCCCAGATGGCGGGTGTTCGGAGGGACAGAGTAACTTGTAAGATTTCGTTAGGTTGTAGGAAGGATATGATGACTCGGAAGACTAAAGCTCACTTTGCAACGGAAAGTTGAATATCCATAAAAGCCTTCAACCGCAATGCTGGATAGCATTACTTTTAATGGAATCGAGTTCGCCTCACATACCATGTCCTGACGTATATCGCGACGTCTATGGTGATGACAAGCATGAAGAATGAGACGACTGGAAATGAGCGGCAGTGGGAGAGATTGGGTCCCTTGGGTCTGTTCCTGTGTCAGAAGTTCCAGAAGCCGCTAAGCTCGAAGTAACTAGAATGTGTACGAAGAAAATTTGTGGGTGTAAAATTCATGCGGCGATTTCATCGACAACGGAAACGATCTGGAATGCGGAATATGTGGTATGTGTATGATTGAAATGAATTGGTAATGGATGAAGAGAAGAAACACAAGGAAGAGAAGCGAAACGCGAGGGAATCGGATATGGAAGGGACATAGATTGGTGCAAACAGTGGAGGTGGAAAGGACAGAAGAACTGGATAAAAAATCTTACCAGAGGCACACTGATCGCTCTCAAGCACCCGCGCGTTCTCAAATCGTCCATTGCGCATGGAAAGTGCGGGACTATTTGCGAGTACGCGGATGATGAACAAAGGTAGGTGATGTCTGTACTGTACAGTTCAAGTTCGCGATGGTATGAGTGGTACGTTTGGTATGAAAGGGGAGGTGGGTTAGGTGGAGGAAGAGGATCAAATAAGTACGTTTTAGGGCTCGTTCAGTTACACTTCGACATTGATTAGTTGATTTGCTGAGTGGGATCATTGGTAGTTCGCCGAATACAGCCACGCGTAGACGAGATGAAGAGGAGGCAGCGTACCAGCGAGGGCTTGGCCAGGATCATGATTATTGCCTGGTTGTGAAGTCGTTGAACTGGTGTAGAGGTGGAAGCAGGAGAGGGTAAGGAGTCGAGACTCGGAGTTGATCTTATCGTCGAATCCGTCCAAGCTGTCGATGCCAAGAGAAAATGACAAAGATCAACCCATAAGGTTTCTTCGTGCTTTGAACTGTCCACCCAAGTATGTGTCGAGAAACGCAATATCCTATGTGATGGGCAATTAGCGTTTGTGAATTTGACTTGAGTGAAAGGAATTTGGAAGGACGTGATCCGGCCCGAAATTTCCGTTGAATTGACTTGTTTACGCGTCTCTTTTTGCGCTTCACCTGTTCTGCGCGATGAACCTGCCCAGTGCCCAATCTTGGCGCTCACCTCGTCAGACTTTAAACCACTGGTGATAGTCGAAGATGCAGTTCGCGATTAGGCCGTTCGTCGTCCTCGCCGTCGCCGTTCTTGTTGATGAATTAGGATTTCGGGAAGTCGGCACCGGCGGAACGCACACGAGGCGGATCAACTCCGCACCTCCCCGATGCCGGCAGCGCATATAAGATGCGTCTGAGACGCGTTTGATGTCCTGGCGACGTCTTAGGACCGGTAGTTTATAGTAGATAATATTTATGTATTTTCTATCTACTAGTATAAATATTCGACGAGCGAGCATGGTCTCGCAAGTCCTTTCGTTCTCACTCGCGCGCTCAAGCTTTATTTATCAACAGTTCTCGTGCAAGACTCCACAGACGGGCATTGAATCTGCCGGGTCCGGCGGGTCGTCCACCGCAGCTGTATCTATCTGAGTGTCCTTGAGTGTTCGACGACGGCTGCTTCGTCTGCTGGCTGCAATTAATGGAGTGTACGTCTAACCCTTCATCTAACTCGAAACGTCACAAATTGCTGATCGTCACCTTCCTCCGCTTTTCTTTCTAAGCAGTACTGACCTCCAATGCATCTGCACGTCTGTGGCTTTCCAGAGCGCCGCGCTCCAGTCCACCTGCTCGGCAGCCTCCATCGCCGCCGCGACGCAGCCCCAGCAGGAGGAATGTGTCGGCAGTACGTCCTCTCCCTTTCTTTCCTCTCCCAACCCGTTGACCCATCCCCTCTCTCCTCTTCAACATAGTCTCCGACTTGGGTTCTGGCTTGGGCAACCGCCCCCGGTACCACACCCAACCACACGACCCCGACTGCGTCCCCCAAGCCCAGTACGATGGGTTCTTCGTCCGGCACGGCTGCATCGGGAGGCTCGAAAACATCGAAGAGCGCTGATAATACCAATTTTACGTTTGGGATGGGCGGAATCGCCGCTGCTGGTGTGGTTTCGCTCGTTGGCGCTGTTGCTGGTGCTTTGTTCGAGGGTGTGAGGTTTTGATGTGGTTGATGTGGATGTTCGTGATGAGGTGTGGTTAATGGGTTGACGGACGATGGTGTATGGATTCATGAGAGCTCGCGGATGGACTCGATCGCTTCGTTTACAGTAGTACCCCCTTACAAAAAATGACCAAAATTACAAATGACTTCGCGTATTACTTTCAACGGTGGACATTGTTCTTGAGCTCGAGATGGAATTTTAATGCGCGCGCGTTTTCCTCTTTATTTGCCGTGGATCGCTCGACTAATGCGACGATTGTTCTTGCAAACTTCATGGATAGCCTTACGTCCACGCGATTACGTGAAAATGTGACCATTGTGACAAGGGGCATCAAATTGAGGCTATACGTTTTGGCTTTCCTTTCTGTTACGTCTCTCTGACTTGCTCTCGGCTCTTGGATCAGTACAGCGCGAGGGGTATTTTCGAAACTACCACTTCGTCCAATCATCTCCCGCGAGTGAACAAGTATACTTCGCGAAGCCTGCGTGTATCATCTCCCTTTATTTGACACTTGGATATCGAGACCCGATTTCTAAATATCAAGTCTCGCTGTCTCTCACAAGCTGCTCTACAACCTGAGAGTCACTTGATCTGATCGCCTCGACAAAGAGATTGGCCGTCAAATGTCCCAACCATGGTTCTGTCCGGATGTTATGCCAAACCCTGACGTGTCGGGCATTGGGGTGAGTTTATCCTCCATATGGGGTGTACCGACTGATTTAGGACGCCGCAATCAAAGATTCGAGTCTCCCTCTATATCAGTGGGTTTCTGCTGGCGCTGATCCCCAGAGTGCCCAGAACACAACCCCTCATCTCTTCCTTACTGAATAACTCACGACTGTATACCCTGTCCCTCCTGCTCACTGCGATCATCCAATTGGGTCAAGGCCAGCTTACCCTCTACCACGCTTATCTCGTACTTTATATGCTTCTGTACTTTGGTGCACCATTACTACCCGAACCATCTGGTACGTGTCTCCCATCTGAATTTGGGCAACGGCTCATTTGATGTAGATTACGATAAGAAATCAGTGCAGCGCATACTATACTTGTTAATCTACCTCCTTCTTCTGGCTTCATTTACGTTTTGCATCATTTTAAACAAATCCACGTTCAGCTCGCGGCCAAACTGCAATGACATGATCATCTCCGGTGTCTTCCCATATGTGAGCATGGCGGTGCTTCCTATATGGTTCATTGTAATGGCCAGTACAATGATTTGGAGGGTCCCCTTCAGCGACCGCCCCACCCTGTGTCCCATGATGAAGATTTGGTACGAATTTGGCAAGGTGGCCTGCCATTATTCCATTCTGCCATGGTTTCGCGTCGCTTCTCGATTAGCGTGCGTGACAAATAAAACCCCATAATTGGCTTCTGATCGTTGAATTTAGTATTGTTTTACTCGGAGTATTGGTCATCGAACTAACGGCAAGCCATTCAATGTACATTCGCTGGTGGCAAACCACTAATGGTGCAAGCAGATTTGGCAGAATCGTTACGTTATCCCACCGGGAGAGAACGTGTGGTCATTTGGACAGATCCTCTCGCTCGTCCTTTTGCTTGGCTTTTTCAACGATGCAATAAAATGGTACAACGACAGAGGCGAATCTTCTCCGCCGGTGCCCTGGCTACCACGCCCAAAACAATTGCGTCCCACACTGGGCGCCCTTCTCCCGGTACTGGTGCATCGGGAGGCGCAACGACGGTCAACAGCTCATATGTTGTCTCTACCACCGTGCCAGCTACCTCACCCATACGCACCACATCCCTCGACACCATCACTAACCCAAGCAGTGCAAGTTCTGCATCACGTACCGCTACGGCGCTCCGACGCACAAGTGATGCTTCTTCCTCCGCCATCATCCCAAATGCCACACCAAAACCCAACACCTCCCCGGTCGCCACCATTAAATCCAGCACATCGAGATCCGCTGCCATCACCACTGCTTCAGATGGCGCTACGAAGCTCGTTACGATGTCCCACGTTCTCAACGTTCGAAGCTGTTAACGGTTCGACCTCTGATCCATCCCGCGATTCAGACCCAGCTGGAGACCGCTCATTGGACGTTTAGTTCATGGATCGCTAGCTTCTAACTGTCACAACCATAAATCGACTGATGAACATTCAATGAGGGGCTGCAATGAGGGGCTGGGAGATGGTTCAAGATCCTGTCGAAATGCCCCCCTCGCAAACTGTACAGCTGTAAATTTAACAGTATAGAAGAATCTTTTCATTCAAGAACCTGAGCTGAAACCAGCCAGCATGATCTGCTCTTTCGCAAGTTAACTCAGCTGATTCCTCAAACATTCGAGTTTTGGTCAACGAGAATTGATCGATCCTTAAATCTACGGCTTTTTCTCGTTTTGGAATCTAGAACTTGTTCATTCTTCCCCAACTCTCTAGATCTCGCTCTCGGCGAATCGACGGGCATGACTTTAACTCGTACCTAGTTTGAGAATCTGCTGAGCAAACCCGGTATCACTGGCATCACTGGATGTTAGCGTTGCCGTGCGTGCGGTTTCTCTGCGAACTCAGGTTCTTTGGTCATGGCAGTAACCGCGGCAACGAAGGAAGCCGATGAACTAATGGTAGATTTCATGCGCGTAATATACGTGCTCGAAATAGTCAAGGAAGAACGAACGAACGAACAAATCTTCACGAATACGTCGTCTTTCACAAATTTCGCATGTCCTCCACTCGAGATCCGCGCTTGAACACGCCGATCAAAACCAAAACAATTGCTAGTGAGCCATTAGATGGAGGGGTGCAGTACCGACGACGTTCCATGAATTGCCAGCCGTAAGTTACTTGACGCGAAGCAGCCTATACATGTATTTAGAGTAGAGTGTATAAAGATTGTTGCAGCTGTGGCAGAATGCAAGGTTCGAGGATGAAAGCTCGGGATTTGGAAAACAGATCGTGGGCGAACGATATGGGTGGGCGATGGTACACACTTCGCGTGCTGACTTCAGAGTGAGTGGGTGTGGCAAGAAGTCATCGTTGCATCGGTGCAGAAAAAGGGCCCGTTTGGTACATATTAGAGCGAGCAACACAAAAACAATACAGTACAAATTGAATTGGTCATTGATCCCTCTCAATCACCGCGAGCTCATTATCATCTGGAACCGTTGGTTGGCTAAACATGAACTCGTCCAGTATCGTGCGCCTCTCCAAATACCGGATGCTACTAAGCTGAACTGATGTTAATATGTGATTGTTGTATGCATATTTGCGAAGGTTCAGGATGATGTGGCTTGCGCCGATAGACTGCGCTGCAAGTACCGTTGGGGCAAGGTATCCAACTAACGTGACTTCAAATTCAGCCAAAGAATTCGCCATAAGGAGATTCGCTGCGCTGAGAGCTGTATACGGTTTGTCAAAGATAGACCACGGAAGAGATGATACGGTGATACCTAAGATAATTGCGTAATAGATCATACCTATTGACATGCTGGGTCAGCATCGCGCTCGACTGGGGTGATCAAAGCGACGAACCGTCTCGAAATAAGATGGCTAGGATTTTTGCACGCGTTTTCCGTCCTAAGGATAGTCAGCCGTTGGCATGATGAGCTCATACGCGATCTGACCTTCGTTAACCGTCCTGATCAATATCAAGCTGAACATCACGCCGTCGTAAAACATTAAAGATATGAAGCCCAGTTTCATCAATGCTCCTGTTAGCCCAGTAAGCCCAATATAATGATGCAAAAATACCTCAAAGATTTGACGATGATTTTTGATTACCGTGACGTTACTCATTCTCACCTAATTTGCTGGGAGAAAACTCCACATCTGAAATGGTGGTCAGCCACGGCACAAAAGCGCCAAAGAAGAAAAACACACATGGAAGCGGTATCGTCAGTAGGATGTAACTGACCAGGACGGAGATGTTATATATCTAGAAAAACATCAGAAGACCAGTCAGCGTGATCACCTTCAAGCTCACAGCTGCGCCGACGCCTAAAACAACTGCGGCTTTCCAATCCCGTCCCCAGATGGCGAGTGCTCGGAGAGACAGAGTAGCTTGTAAGATATCATTTGATTGTAGGTAATGACAAGATGAAGACTGAAGCTCACTTTGCAGCGGAAAGCTGCATATCCATAACAACCTTCACCCGCAAGTTGAATGAGATTACGCTGACAGGAATCGATGTCGCTTCACATACCATGTCCGGGCGTATGGCATATTGTTGGAGATGTGACCTGTTGCCACGAACAACTAGTCCAAGTTAGCGACGCTCGATTATTGTTCACCGCTACTTACTGTAATGGAACTCCCGTATCCCAGTATGTCTGAAAATTCAAGTGAGGAATACCATACCGTAATATTTGGTCCAATGTCACGTACAAATTTCATTGAGGAGGAACAACGCCACAACAGGATATCGCCCAGCAACATATAAGACTTTCCCCACACTCCATTTTGAAAACCAGATGAATTCAAGCTGATCGGGTGATTTCATGTCGTTGGTGGACACAACGAATGACCTCCATAGTCTGGCTCACCTCGCTGGAAAGATGTAAATTTGGGGGCTAATTTAGATGCTGGAAGATGTAGCACGCACTCAGGAAAATTCAGAATTGCATCATAGGCAAGTACGACCGCTGCTGAGACTATTCAACGAGCAAAGAAAGTTTAGTGAAGCTTGAACAACGATGCGATGCTATGCTTGATTGACATACGTGAAAAGACCTGTGTCATCGTCAGCTTTATCAATGGAGTAGAACTGAACAAAACACACTCTCGATCTTGGTATGTGCGGGATCGGGAGATTGAACTGGTCACTCATTGGCGGGTTTGAACACTTGACTAGCGGTGGTCAGAATCAGATAGTCAAGGTTGCGGTGTTAAGGGACACACAAGAACGAGGAAGCCGAAGTCTGGTAGATTCAGGCGGGGACGATGAACGACAAAGCAAGACGACCAGGGGTTCTCTGACGGAAATGAGCCATCAGATCTGCAACCACCACTCTCACGCTCGGACTTCTCGCTTGAGCACAGCCCCGAGGCACGTGGGAGCACTAACCCCGCACCATCCAATCTTTCGCATTGTAGGCTTGTAGCATATCCGAGACTCTGTCGAAGATAGAAGTAAAATTTTGGG
Organism: Rickenella mellea; assembly: GCA_004355085.1. Taxonomy (NCBI): domain Eukaryota; kingdom Fungi; phylum Basidiomycota; class Agaricomycetes; order Hymenochaetales; family Rickenellaceae; genus Rickenella; species Rickenella mellea. The sequence goes on along the minus strand of ML170227.1, from coordinate 124,786 downwards.
GTAATTAAACTTGAAAGAGTTGAAAGGTGCGTAATGATGAATGTGTAAGTTTGGATAGGCGCCCACACTGCCGGATTTTCGGTTGCGGTTGCTGTAACGACCACGTGTCTCAGTCTCTTTTGCGCTTCAAGCTAAGCACGCCGTGGAACTAAGCGCTCTCTTCGTCGTTCACGAAACAGAGTCTTAAACCACAGGATATAATCAGAGATTCCCTTCGCGAATAAGTCTCTCTTCGTCCTCGTCACTGTTGACACTGTCGTTCTCGCGCAAGATACTACCTAAGGAACAGAGTCCGCTGCGCCGTCTTCCACATCTTGTATCGACCATGCGTCTTTCAGTGCTCGACGATAGGTGTTTACTCTTCTGGCTGTTCTGGAGTGTAGGTCTCATCTTCAACTTACGCGGAATTGATAACTTGCTGCTCGTCGCTTCGGTTTTTCTTCCGATGTAGTGATAACCTCCTGTCCATCTGCACTTCTGCGGCTTTCCAGAGCGCCGCGCTCCGGTTCCTGAAGTCCAGCTCTTCCGCTGACGCCTTCCCCTCCTCGATGCAGCTCCAGCAAGAAGACTGTGCCGGCAGTACGCCCTTCACCCTTCCTCGCCTTCACCGTTCACTAACGACCATGGCAATACTGTGAACAACGGGGTTAGGAGTGGCGATGGTCGGTTAGAGCCTTTTACTGCCGCACTGGCTATGTTTGGCGTCGATTTTCGATTCATGTGCGTGACAAATGCTAATCGCACATCATTTCTGAGCGTCGATTTTAGGTATTTTATATATGGAGTGAGCGTGCTCGAACTCATGGCAAGCTATTCAATTCACAGTTCTCCGTGATGAGACAACTCATGCAGCGTCCGCAAAAGGCCTCAATTGTTGACTCTGTCCCCGTCGTCTCCTCCTTTCCTCCATCTCCAACGATCACTGAGGAGCCTCCAGCTGCCGAGACGCACTCCATTTCTCTTTACGCCCCTTACAGTACTCCCCTGTCATCCAATCCACCCTTCGATCGCCACCTACCTGTCCTAACTTGACACGCCGACACCCGACACGCGAGACAGCTTTAGTGTCAACACCAAATCCAGGGCTACCCGGAACGTTACGAACTCGGACGCGCACGAACGTGACTAGACGAACAGGAGAAGAGAGGCAAAAAGGTCGTAAAAAACGAAATGCCAAGCTTACGGTTACGATGGAGGAGCATATTACGAGCAGCAGCGCTTGGCGTTGTGTTTTTGGGTCCGCAGATGGTCGAGGTGCAGGCGTCGCCGGCGTGTTTGACGACGTGTTTGACGACGGCTGCGAAAGCCGCGGGGTGTTCGGGGCCGTGCGTTCCTTTCCTTTCCATTTTGCTTCTCGCAGTTTCCGTCTCTTTCCTTTCGATTCGAAGATTCTTCTCCCGTCGTTTTTCCTTCTAACCCATAATGAATGTCGATCATGTATCATGTATCTCCGATTGCTTTCTTTCTCTTCGTCGTAACTTTCCATCCTTTCCACTTTCCATCCCTTCCTGCTTCCCGAGTTGCTGCGATAGAACGGTACTGACGCATACGCACGGATACAGGACGGACAACACATGCGTATGCACGTCCCAACCCTTCCTCTCCGCCGTCGATTCGTGTATCAACAAAGTATGCTCCGAGCAAGACCAGCCCGCCGCGCTGAGAGCGCTTCAGCAGCAATGTGCTAGTTGTACGCTTCCTCCATCCTCTCCGCGGTAGCCCCCTTCACCATGGTTAACTTCTTCGTGTGGTACAGTCACGGCGTCGGGTCCACCCGCCTCTTCATCGACGGGGACAGGTACGGGAACAGGTACGCCACTCCTCTCACCTCCCTTCACGAATTCCATACGAGAGAGATAACAAACACACCAGGTACTCCCCCTCCACAACCCATAACAACGACTTTCACCACCGTCATCACCTCCATCTTCACCCCCGGTTCACCCGGTGGTCCACCTACGTCTCCATCACCTCTATCACCCGCGTCTCCACCACCAACAGGCGGGCTAAGCACGGTCCCACCACCGCTCTCCGCGCCATCCGTCAACCCTCCATCCGCCTCTTCCCCTTCTCTTCCACCTTCATCGTTGACGAGTCCACCGGTGTTGACACCAACGCCGACGACGCCAACGACACCGTTGTCGACGTCGACTGTTACGGTTACGAGCAGGAGTGCGGGTACTAGTGCGACTGGGAACGCTGCTTCTTCTCTCTCTCTGCGTGGAGCGTTCTTCCTTAGTGGAGGAGTTCGTGGGTTGGTGACTAGTTTGATTGGCGTGTTGGTTGGCGCTGTGTTACTGGTGTGAAATGAGCGCAGGGCTATTTGAGTGTGAGTGAGAGTGGACGGGACTTCTTGGTATGTAATCCTCCGGAAAACGATCCTGCGTCGTCTAATAATAATGAATATACAGGTACTGCTATACACTGTACGACTGTTTTCTTGCAATTTCCTTTCATCTGACCATCCATCCTAACGATAACATCCCATCTATGCATCTATTTCATACGAGTGTAGCGTACGCGTGTTTTTGTTACCGCTTTCTTGTATAATCAGATCTCTTATCATCACTCCATGCAAACCCAGTTTCAGGCGTTTCACGACCACATATAAATAATTGAACTCTGGAACTGAAATAAGGAAACCGGACGCGTGGAAACGAAGGATGGTGTTAGGGTGACTTTCATGCGAAACAGCCATAGGACGAACAGGAGAACAGATGATCACGAATGCGTAGTCTTCCACGAATTTCGAATGATCTCCACATGCCACAAATAGCCAACCGGGCCGGTTGACGCGAGGGAGACTGTGTGTGTATTTGGAGCAGAGTATATCCATTGGAAGAATGGAAGGTGGGAGGATGATTTCTCGTCAGGCCTTGGAAAGCACATCGTAGGCGAATGAAATGGATGATGGTACGTGCAGATGACTTTATCATGAATGAGCATGGTAAGAAATATAGGTGCAGGCTGTCTTATACATATTTAAGTGAGTAGCGAGTCTACTAGCGACTCCCAGCCTGAGAATGCACAGAAATGATTGTACAAAATTCCTTCGGTTACTGGTCCCCAGTCACAAACGGACCATCATCTGGAACCGCTGGGTGGGTACGGGTGAACTCGTCTAGTATCGTGCGTCGCTCCTGGTACCGGATGCTACTGAGGTGAATTGACGGTAACGCGTGAGTGGCGTATGCATATTTGCGAAGGTTTAGGATGATGTGGCTTGCGCCGATAGACTGCGCGGCAAGTAATGTTGGGGCGAGGGGTCCAACCAACGTGACGTCAGATGCAGACGTCCAAGTCGCCACGTTAAGATTCACTGCGTTAAGAGCTGGATATAGGATGTCACAGATAGACCGTAGATGAAGGGAAATATGAAGATACCTAAGATGACTGCGTAATAGATCACGCCTATTGACGCCCTGAGTCAGCATAGCTCGAATGGGGTGATCAAAGGGAGGGACGAACCGTCTCGAAATAAAATGGTTAGGATTTTTGCACGCGTTTTTCGTCCTAACCATAGTCAGCCGTAGTCATGACAAGTTCAAACGTGATCTGACCTTCGTGAACTGTCCTGATCAATATCAAGGTGAACATCACGCCGTCGTAAAACATTAAGGATATGAAGCCCAGTTTCATTAATGCATCTGTCAGCTCATATACCAACGTAAAAATGCCTCACATTATCGTAACTGAACTTATTCTCACCTAATTTTACGCTAACAACCAGAAATCCTGAAATTGTGGTGAGCCACACCACAAACCCGCCAAGGGAGAAAAACACACTTGGCTGATTTGTCAGTAAAATGTAACTGGCTAGGACGGAGATGTTATAAATCTAGAAACATCTCATGAGTGCAATCAGTCCAATTAACTTCGAACTCACAGCTGCGCCGACACCTAAAACAACCGCCGCTTTCCAATCTCGTCCCCAGATGGCGAGTGTTCTGAGGGACAGAGTCGCTGGTACAATTCCTTTCATTGTAGGTAATGATGTGATGAAGACTAAATCTCACCTTGCAGTGGAAAGCTGAATATCCATAAAAGCCTTCACCCGCAGTGCCGAATGAGATTGGTCCGAATGGGATCGATGTCGCTCCACACACCATGTCCTGACAAGAATCATCACCCAAGGACTGTGGCAAGTCAGTCCTGCTTCTTTATTTAAAACAAAGACTGCCACGAACTCGTAAAAAAACACTCCAGGCTAGGAGCCAAATTTAGTGACGCTCGATTATAGCTATAGGCTACAGGTACTCACTACAATGATATACCAGTATCCCAGTGTATCTGCAAATTTAAGTGAAGAATACGATATCCCAATATTTGATTCAATTGCACGTACTACAAATTTCATTGAGGAGGAACAGCGCAACAACAGGATATCGCCCAGCGACATATAAGACTTTTCCCACACTCCATTTTGAAAACCAAATGTATTCAAGCTAATCGGGTTATTTCGTGTCATTAATGGACACAACGAATGACCTGCGTTGTCCGGCTCACCTCGCTGGAAAGATGTTACGATTCCTGAACGAAGTGAAGAATCGTTTTATAAGCATGCTGGCGTGCGGTTTGACCGCTTTTTTTAAGAGCATAGATGAGAAATTATTACCATATCCGGGTTTTGTAATGAAGTTGTTATGAGTGTACAAATTAATTTTTTTTGTTTTTTGGAATCCTCGTTTGTTATCCGGTGGGGCGATGCCCTATGATAGATAATACATGCGTTAAAAAGTGCGAACGGAACGTCTCCATGGTATGATGTGGTCAAGAAATAACAATGCCCGGTGAGGGTAAGAAACCTTTGTGAATGAGGAATCGTGAAAATTACATCTGTGTGAGTAAGATAGAAATTAGAGAAGGAAATGAGAATGATGAGGTCGTGCGAGGCGCGTGGGCGGGTATCAGTTGGCGGGGGTGACGTCTCCAAAGTTTTCTGTGAACCGCTCGGTGGATCCGATGTACTGGAATAGCGGCTTTAGTGCGTGCCCGTGGTTGAGCAGGAAGGCTAGGTTTCTTGATGCGCGCCCCAGTACGTGATCTCAGACCAGACGCTGGGTGGCGTACGCTGGGCATTTGAGTAAAAAGTGCATGACGGTCTCCTCTTGGTCTCCGCACTTGGGGCACATCAGGGATTCTGCACGGTTGATTCGGCTGAGGTGTTTATTGAGTGGGGCGTGGCCCGTGCGCAGCTGGAACAGCAGGCTGGATTGTTTGCGCTGGAGTGAGGATGCGAGTCGGAGATATTTGCCGGGTGATGTGATGGTATTGTTGATCTGTTTGAACTTCCCGTAGCGGGGTGATTCTTTCAGGTATTCCCGTGATTCTCGTGTGAGCGAGGATGTGAACACCTGTTTCAGCGCCGCTTTGCTGAACGGTAGCGTCTGATGTAGTAGCTCTGGTAGTAGTGCGTGTGCACTCGATGCCCCTTTGGCCGCTTCTTTTGCCTTCTCATCTACTATTTCGTTCCCTTCTATTCCCTCATGTCCCGGTACCCAGCTGACCGTGAGTTTGGTGCCGTTCTGCATACGCGCTTCCAGTACTGTGTCTAGGAATTCGTCAATTAGGTAGTGCCCGGGCGCTGGTTTAAAGGAGTCAGTTCCGATAATCGCAGCCTGATTGTCGACACCTAGCGTGGCATCCATGTTTTTGGCATTTTGTTCAGTCTTGAGTAGTTGGGCTCCTAATATCATGCCAACAACTTCGCCCTCGTACACTGTATGATGTTTGTCAGATCCTAAGTGATAGTGTAGAGAGCGGGGTTCTTTTCCGTCGCGGCATAAGACTGCCGCCGCTCCTATTCCTCCGTCTAAGCCAGATCCATCTGAGTAGATTCGGATTTGAGCGTTTCCGTTTGAGTCATTTTCGATGGCCTTGTCGCGGTTTGAGGCAATGTTTGAGCTGAAATACTTTTCGTATTTTGGAAAGTGTCGGATAGTGTCGATCGTTTCGATTTTGTCGGGGTCGAGCTGGTATACGTGCATAATTTCATGCAGCGGAGAACGGTGGCTGCGGACGTAGCACTTTGCTGCTTTGCAGACGTGTTTGTAGAGTGGGTGAGTCTTCAAGACTGTTGCGAGCCGTAAAGCGGATCTGTAACAGGCTTTGTTGATCTGAAGATACGCTGGGAGAAGGTTAGCATGTGCGTCGAGGAGATCGTTCGGTGAAGTGCGCATTCCGCCCGTGGTTTGGAGCGTGGCGATGCGTTGTACGCGAGCAAACTTCTTGATGAATCCGATTGACCCAGTTCCGCGACGAACACCACGGATACCCGGTTTACCTGGTTTTAGAAAAACTGAGCAAGCGTAGAGCATACGAGGGACTGCGACACTTAGGAAAAGTCTTCTTGAGCTTTTTCCTGAGATTCCGCGCGATGGCCGGGAGAGTCGGCGGATTTGTAAGGCCCAACTGGTGCCGCGAGCAATTGCGCGCGCTGAGTGTTCCTTGAAGCGCAGCTCTTGGTCCATGATCATGCCGAGGAAGGGTGGGAGAACTTTGGGTTGATGGTCTGGTTGTTAATGGTGAGGGGTGGTCGAGTGATGGGAATAGTTCCTGGTCCGGCGGGGTTGGGCATACGTCGTCGGGAGAAGTCGACTAGTCCGGTTTTGTCGAATTCAAAGAAGGAGTTGTGGTCGTTTGACCACTGAATGGCACCGCTTGGTCTAGTCATCATGTTTTGCAGTTTTGCGTGCGTTGTTGCGAAGTCTGGGGCTGATGCGATGAGGGCGGTGTCGTCTATGAATCCTAAACCGAGTTCGCCTTTTTTGGTGTTGCTGTCTTCGATTAAATCAGCGCCATAATAGAGACATAATACGTGAGAGAGGGGACAGCCCTGGTCGACACCGTTGTTGACAGTGAGCTCTTCGGATTGGTGGTCATCGAAACGCAAAACGGTTCGGCGGTCGAGGAGTCTTCGCTCAATCCAGTCTGTGTATTCAACTGGGATGCGGCGTTTACGCATATTGTGGATCAGGCGCTTGGTGACGATGTTTGGATAAGCCCCTTTGATGTCGAGGAAGAGCGCTGAGACTACGTGTCGCTTACGCCAGGTGTCGCGGATGTATTTTGTTAGCAAATGCAATGAATCTGTGGCGGACCGACCTGGGCGTCCGCCGAACTGGTTGTTGCGTAGCAGACCATGTTCTTCCGCCATGTAGGTGAGATCCTCGGCCACGCAGGTGGAGAGTATTTTGGCCATGGTGTCGAGTAGCGTTATCGGGCGGTATGCTTTGGCAACCGAGTAATCCGGCTTTCCTGGTTTGCATAACACGATTGTTGAGGATGTTTTCCATTGGTCGGGGTAGATCTTGAGTTTGAACGTTGCGCGGAAGATTGGGCCAAGGTGGGGGACGAGGAGTGCGCGGTTGTGTGTATAGACTGCATTGGAGATGCCGTTGGGTCCCGGTGCTTTGTACGGGGTAAGGCGACGGATGGCGCGGTGAATTTGCTGGTCGGTGATATTCCAGAATTCGTTGACTATTGGCGGTGGGTATTCGTAGTCGGGAGGGATGTTGGAGTTGTCTGGCATGGGGTAGAAGAAAGCATTGAATAGGGCTTCGCTCTTTTTGGCGTTGTCATTGGCGAGAGTTTGGTTTCCGTTAACATCCGTTACCTTTAATGAAGGCACTCTTGCTCTGGTGCCGTCTGATCCTCCTGCTGATACGAATCGATTAGCGGTCCAGATAGTCAAGTCGTCGATACTCTCAAGCCATTCTTCCCAGTGGTCTTTCTTGGTTTTGCGGATCAGCTCGGTGTATTCGTTACGCGCAATACGGAAGTTGTCGTGGGACGGGTCGGTTCGGTTCGAACGGTGGCGATGGGAGAGTTTTCTGAGTTTGCGTGTACTGTTTCTCTTTTGCATGAGTTCCTTGGTCCACCACCGTTTACTGTATATGCTTGGTTTGGACAGTGGGACGTGTTTGGTGATAATCTGCGAGATTGTGTCAGTAAGTTTTGTAGTGTGTCATGGAACTCAAGCTCAGTGGTGAGTTCGTGAGGGTTTGGTAGGCTTCTGAGCGCGACATCGAGGTCTTTCATGAACTCTGTCCAGTCGACTGCTCTATAGTTTGGTTTTGGGGGTGGAGATGTGCGTGAGAGCTTCATGTTGATGATGCTGATGATTGGGAGGTGGTCCGTGACTGTTGGGCGTAGTTCTGGGGCAGTGTTACATTCTATGAAGTTTTCGATTAGGTCGGGGCTGCAGAAAACATTGTCGGGTCTTGTCCAAACGCCTGCGGAATTTTCGATGGTCGGGATGTCGCGGGGTAGAACCATTGTCATGTCGTAGGCCGCAACGAGGTCTAGGAGGATTTGTGCTTTATTGAGTGCATCGGCTGTGAAGAGTTGGGTGTTGCTAGCTTCATCCCATAGCGGGTGGTGTCGGTTGAAGTCTCCAAACCATGCGGAGTGGGTGGGATGTTCTTGGTCTGTGTTTTCGACAGAGCGGTTAAGCGCGGTGAGATGCTGGTCAAGTACCTGGAGGGAGCGTGAGTGGGAGCAGTCGTTGTAGATGTTATAGATTTGGAGCTTAGCGCCGTCCGCCTTGATCTCTACTGCTGTTATGTCAGGCGAATGGATTTCTATTTGAGTCCAGGTATTGCTGTTGATGCGGTTGTTCATGAGGATGATTGATCTTGTTCTGGCAGGGTTGTCGTGATGCCGTGTGGGGTATATGATGGTCCAGCTTTGGTTGGCGCGGGTGAGTTTAAGTACTTTGTCGAAATAGGGTTCTTGGAGTAATGCGATGTCGAATTTGTCGGCGGATAGGGATCTGAGGAAGTCGTCGGTGGCTAGGGGGGATTTGCGTAGGTTTTGTTGCCATATTCTAATTTGCGCGTTGTCTTGGTTGTCGGGTGTATTATTCATTTATCGAGAATGCGGGGGTCAAGTTGCTCCTCAATGTCGGATGTTGCGTCCGGTGATGTTGGTGGTGGGGGAGATCGGTGGCGGTCTGGTAGGTATCCGGTCATTTTTGCCTGGGAGAGTCTGATTTTCTGATTTTTCTGACTGTTAGTGATCGGATTCTGATTGTGATCAATAGCCGTTTGGTGTTCGTTAGCCTTTCCTCCTCCCTGTCCTCTTTCACCCCCTGCATACCATCCATGCCCTGGTGTCCAGACTCGTTCGTTCATTGCGTCGGCTAAAGTTGCGGGGTTGCGATGGACTGTGTTTGGTCGTATTCCAGAGTCGGGGTGATTGGGCGGTAGGATTTGTTCCCATGTGTTCGGCATGTTGGTTGGGAAGAACCTGTATTTGTTAGTCGGGTTGCGAGCGAGGAAGCGCGTACTAATTTCCATGAATTTTGGGCAGAGTCAGTCCCACGCTGCGTGTCCGTGATGTTTGCAGTTGATGCAGTAGTAGCGGTTGGGGTCAGATATTTCGCAGGTGTTTGTGCGGTGCTTGTCACCGCAGTTGCCACAGATATCGTGTTCTAATTTGCATTCGCTGGCGAGGTGGTCGGATCCGACCCTTTGACACTTGAGGCATCGCTTTGGTTCTTGGAGGAGTTTACGAGCCCAGACTGTTTTACCTTTTATGTATGCGCCGTCCCGTAGGAATTGATTTGCTGATTCGGGTGATTGAGTGCGATAATGAGGTGGGCGGTGCGTTGGGTTTGCGATCTCTTGTATACTGGTTTGATCCACTTTGTCGATAGGATGGAGAGGGATGGAAGGTTGTTGTCTTTTTCAATTTGAGCGCAGGTGTCGGCGTCGTTCAAGTCCAATGTTACGGGGACAAATTCTGCAATGACAGTGTAAGCGCGTTCCTTGATGATGGACGTACCCCCGAAGCTTTCTAGGAATGCTTTCATGACGTCCTTTGATTTGAGCCAGGCGGCTGCTTTTGGCGTGGACATGTCGTAGACCACTCCGCCGTTTTTCAGTCGTCGAGCAGCTAGGAATGTGGTGTTAGTTGGTTTATCTTCTGCGCACATACCCATTAAATCCAGCGCCATGTTTGCTTTAGTCACGAGTGAGGCTTCGTCGAGCGATTGTAGTCCGTTTGTTTTGGCTCCCGGGGCGATGTCGATGAGGACTTGATGGGTCTGGCTTTGGCTTCGGGCTATTGTGGTTAAATGATCAGGTGGGAGTTGGGATTGGAGGACAGATGCGTATGTGGTGGCGAGCGGTGCCACCAGTGGAAGATAACTTGGAGCTAGCTTTTCTCCAGTAATACCGTACGGCATTAGGGACTTTTTGCTGGTAGTTACCCACTCTCAGCGAGGCTAGCTCACATTTTTAAAAAAGGCTTAATAATTCACCACATCACTTGAACCATGTTTAGAGTGTCTGAAACAGTTTCTACAATGTATGTGCAGGTTTCTTGCAGTGTTAAAGTGTCAATTTTGAAGGTTAAATTTCCTCAACTGCTTTACACAGTTTCAGCTAGCTCTTCTTGAAGAATTATATAATGTTTCAAAATAAAAATGTCAGATTAAGATAAATACTGCACCATTTCATATACAAACATAC
>ML170227.1:43207-112711 GCA_004355085.1 Rickenella mellea | reverse complement strand
TCAGATCTCACAAATATTAGATACTGACTAACAATAACAGATACCCTGCAACTGAAGATATTTCAATATATAGCTGTACCTGTGAGGTAACTTATATTACATGTACCTGCATATGTGCAAGTAGCTTAGGCCACATAGCTGCATCAGTAGAGGAAAATATATTCAGATACAAGCTTATGAAATAAAAGGTGACAAAGGTAACAATGTAACTGCAGAAACTGATTTAAATTTACTGACACAACTCTGTGAAGCTAACCTCAGTCTTTAAGCTAGCTCCACAGTGTGGCTAACCTCGGCCAGTAAGCTAGCTCCACAGGTTAGGCTAACCGCAGCCAGTGACCTAGCTCCATATTTGAGGTTAGTTACAGCTGTCAGCTAGCTATGCAATGAAGGAAACTACACTTAAAATGTCTGTTGCAATTAAAGTAACCATGTAAAAGCAGAAATGAATTTCAATGTAAGCTGATTTTACTGTTATTGATGAGCAATCCCATGCTAAATAGGATTTATTATGTTTGAAAATTCTGCATCATTCAAAGGAAATCTAATTTTAGTTTTGGTTTAGATATTTTGCCAGCATATTGTTTTTATCGGCCAATATGTCAGACATGTTGTTGAATTATTTTATTTATGAATGGAACAGCACATTAGAAATTTCATTGGAGCTAACTCCACCATGGAGGTAGCTTTACATTGGAGGTAATTTCAAGATATTAGGTCATTGTATACACATCAATATATAATAAAGCAGATGAAGTAAAAGAGACATATAAAGTTGTATATAATAGATTATATGATGGTGAACCAGAATCAGTGCCCAAATGAGATTTAACATTGTTGGTGAGGTGAGCTAGCCTCGCTGAGTGTGGGTAACTACCAGCAAAAAATCCCTAATGTCCTACGGTATTACTGGAAAAAGCTAGCTCCAAGTTATCTACCATGCCTCGCGGTGCGGGTATGTTTGTTTGGTCGGCAGTGATGTGTTGAGGTGCTGGTGCGGTTGGGAGTTCGTCGATGGCCGCTTCTAGGTTTATCACGAGTTTGCATGCATCCACATGTAGTTCGTTTATCACTCTGGTAATTCGTTGCGATTCGTTTTCGAGGTTGTTTGATGCGGAGTTAATTGTCGTTGTCAAGGTGGAGATGGTGCTTTCTAATTTTTTGGCGGCTTCGTTGATTGTTTCGGAAGTTTCCTGAAGCTTGGTGAGTTGCGAGTTAAGGCCGATGGTTATGTACGTGAGAATGGCTTTGGCAGTATTCTTGTCGGAGAGGTCCTGGAGCAGTATGGCGACAGCGCATGCGCATTCTCTTACTGTTTTCGACGAGAGGGAGGCATTGTGGCTGAGCTGTAGTAGAATGTCGATTAAAGTTGCAAGAGTGTATTCCGTGTTGGTAATAGCAAGTTTGTTTTCGATGAGATATAATTTTGCAGACTTAGCTGTACTCAGTATATTACTAGCTGGTTTTGAGCTCTGTATGTTGGTCGTTGGCTTTGCCGGGTCATCTTTGTTTGCATTTGGCGCCACGGTAGGCGCCGCTGTACCTGACTTGCTTTGTGTCTTACTGGCGATGGGATTGCTTAAACCACGTGACGTGGTTGGATTGTTGTCGTTGCCAGCCATGTAGGAGGCGCTGACGTTCTTGCAGTCTTCAGCTTTGTGTCAGACAGTAGGACTACTTAGTTATGAGTACTAAAGCTAGTTATTTTGGGTGGGAGAAAGAAGCGATGGATTGATTTTGCGGCTTTTGTGGCCGGGGTCCCAGGGGTGCCAGTGGCGATGATGGTGGTTCCAAGAAGTAAAGCTGAACCCGTTTGGAATGACAGTTGATCGGGGTATGCCGGGTGATAGCGTAAGCGTGCCAGGGTGTGGCGAGGGCTGGGAGGCATTGAGCGCGGCGGTGGGGCGTCCGTCGCGCACCGACGGACCTGGCGGCGGCGCAGAAATGTAATTCTGATACCTCCCGAACGACTGCGCGCTTGGCACCGCGAGCGAAACACCCGCAATGCGCTGTACGACGGCGGTTGAGTGAGATGTGGCTGAGGTGGCGCAATGCCGGAGTGCCGAAGGAGAGACTGTCTTTTTCCCACGGAGACTGTCATCCTCGTCAACCTCAGCTGGTTTCTCGTCCCATTCAGTTTGGCTGAACCAACCGTACGAACCTATGGTGACCTAGCAAAATTACAGTCTCGGAGTGACAGTCCCTCGGCATCCTCAGGGCAATCCAACCAACCAACCACCCACCCACCCAACTCCAACCACCTCCCGCCCCGCATGAGACACCCGCTGCTTTGCACGGGTGCGTTCAACTGGAATCGACTGCATTCGGCGTTCCGCACCTCCATAAGAACGCCGTCATTCGTGTTCGCAACTTATCACCACGATGGACAGCTCGCTTTGGAACGTAAGTCCCAGCATCACACTTTTTTTATCGTTCGTATCTCAGCCCTACGCTACAGACGGTTAGCTCTTCGTCAAGATCCCGTTTCATAGAGGAGCTCGCTATCACAGTGGGTTATCGCAAAGGCCAACTGTACACGATCGGTATCGACATCAGGTGCGTGCAGTTCTCCTGCGAACGCACAAACTCTGCTGACGATGCCTTGCCACTCCAGCGCGTGGATCTTCGATATCCAAGCCATGCTCGTCTCGACAGCCACTCGGGGTGGAAACCCGGAATTGCGCATTATTTTCTACCGCCTTGCACGCCTCTCAGCCATCCCAGTCCGGCCTATTTTTGTCTTCCACGGCGAGGAACTTCAAGCAAACCAGAAAGGTCGTCGCTTCGAGGCACACGACCATTATCTTGTCAGGACCACGAAGGCGCTGCTACAGACATTTGGTTTTCCGATTCATGTGGTGAGCACGCTGCGACTGCTTCTTTGGAGGTTGGAAAACTAACAGAACACCGCCAGGCCCCTGTATCCGCCGCTGCCGAACTGGCGCGCATGAACAAAGACGGTATAGTCCACGCCATCATCAGCGACGATTTCGATGTGCTGGTGTACGGCGCACGAACGGTCCTGCGAATGCAGACCGTTCTACAGACGTATGTTTTTCCATCAAACTGCCGCTACATTGAGCTGAATTTTTTTGTAGATCGGCTAGGCCGTTTTGGAAACCCACTGTAGCAGTTTTGACTGCTGACAGCATGCATGACGACCCGCGTGTGCGGCTTAGCACTGGCGGTCTTCTCCTCACGGCTGTGCTGTGTAGTGGGAATAGGGATTCGGCTGTACGTTCACTGCTCAACCGACCCTTCTTTCTTCTGTTTACTAATTCTGTGACAGGTTGGCATCCATGGCCGGCGGCCAGCCTACTCTATATCACATGCGCTCGCTCGCACGCACTTCGGCGACAGCCTTCTCGCGTCAGCCAAGAAAGTTGGCCAGGATCGAGCTCAATCCCTGAACGAATGGCGCAGCGCTTTGAAGACCGAGCTTCGCGAGAACACAAGCGGGTCTTTGCCCATGCAGTTGCCAAATTTCGCAGACAGAATTCAAGATGAATTTCCAGATCCTTCACTCCTCGACTCTTACATTTATCCTGACACGTCCTGGACCTCGGGCTCAGGAACAGCGCCAAACGTTGCAACTAGATCGCCGCTTGATGTTGCCGCCCTCGCCAAGTTCTGTAACGAACATTTTTTATTTGGTTCTGCCGACGACATCGTTGAAAAATTCTGCTCGGTTCTCTGGCGCGGAATTGGGATGGACCTGCTTCTACGACGAACTGACCCAAACCCATCCCCGCTTCTCCATCACGAAATTGAACTCTTCGACATTCTCAAGATTGTGCGGACTCGGCTTCACGGTTCCGCTGAATACCTTGAATACCTGGTGGAGGCTGATGCGAGCGGGCTTCAAGATGTTGTGCAGTCCGCACTGTCTGATTTGGAGGGCTCGCCACCCCGGTCTGCATCCCCCTTTTCACTTGCTGTATCCTCAACCATCAGAACCTGGCTGCCTGGCCCGCTTTTTCAAGCCGCTTTTCCCGCTCTTGTCAAACCGTTTCATAGTGATAATGGAACATCAGTAGGCTAACCCAGCACCCCATTTTATGGCATGCTAATTCATTCATTAGATGCTACCTTCTGCCAGCAATGTTATCGACCTCACGGAGAGCGACGATGAGCTGGATCTCTCCGATGTTGAGCTTGAGATTACCGGGTGCCATTCCGATTCGGACAGCATCATTGATCTGGTGTCGGATTCAGATTAGATAGATTTATTGTTTAGTTTGCAATAATGTTTTATGCTATGTCATTGTTACTTGCCCTGTGGCGCCCAAAAAGTCGGGCAAACATTTTAAAATTCGCCAGGTCTACGGTCTTTGAACACTGAATGAGGCAATGACCGTGACTGTGCGTGACCGTTCGCGTTTTCAACCAACCCAACCAACCCTCCTTCCCTCCGTCAGGTGCACAAGGTGATGTGGACTCGACCCTGGGACTACGCGTGGCGTGCACCTGTTCTTCCCAAATACTCCTTAATACACGGAAGATCAGCGCTCAGCGCTCAGCAGCCGTTCACAACGCAATGCACTGATGCTTTCCGGTCAGTTTCAACCCTACCTATCGTGAAGTAACCATCTGATTGGCATCGATTCTAGCTCCTTGCCTTCCCACTCATCTCTGTCAGTCCAACCCCAGTAGCCCTATAGGACCTGCTCGTGTCAGCGACTAAGCCTTGGTCACTGGAGTCAGTGACTTCCAGCTGTCCACAACGACTCACTAAGGAGTCAAAATGTTCACCCTCCGCATGAATTCGATATTTCGCCAGTCGCTCCCCACCACCGCAAACTCCGTCTCTGTCTCGTTTGTCTCCAAATCAACATACTCTACTATCGCCGCCTGTGGGGAGCAACTGGCTGCCATCTGAATCTGCACTTTTCTACCTTATCCAGACACCCAGAACGTCGACAATAGCCATCATATCGTTTTTCAAGCTCTTAGGTCTATGCTCCCCTCAATAATAGTCTTATCAGACTACCTAGCATCCAACAACGTCCTCTCATAACCCATGCAAACCCTCCCCCACGTTGTGGCCCATCGTGGCGCAAGTGCGACTCGCTCAAACCCCCGATGGCATCCATATACGCCCCCCCGTTCTGTGGTGTCGGGATCGACAATTCCGACGCCCAATTATGCTTATTTCCGTCCTCTTACAAACACCCATCCACCGCAATCAGAATGCTATTTAAATACCCCAGCATCAACAGTGTACTCCGTATCTCCCTTGCAACTTCTTTCGTCATCGCATGTAACGTCTCTGCCGCACCTAATCCCAGGATCAGCGATGATCAGGCCAATCCCCCCTATCCAAGGATCACAAGCGAAGGCTCTTCCCGCCAAAGGGAACTATAGCACCTCACTCGTCGGTGGGTTCACAAAAGTTTTTGGCGACTTAATGATCGCCCCTGATGTCATTTGTTTTTGCAGATCAAGCTGTACAATCCTTAGGCGACATATGGAAGCCTGACGGGATTCCCCCCATTTTTGCAACCGCAACTCGGGTGGTACAAACCCCAAAGCAAACTTCTCCGCCGTCCTGCATTGACCCCATGGTCACCCACCAATTCAACCAGCAGTTACCTTCGCCGTCGTCGCCGTCGACCCAACCGTCACCGCTACCCGCCAGTCAGAATATAGACGCTGGATAGCGCGTTTCTCAGGGTCCTGCAGGCGCAAGCGCCAAAGAATGGACCTCACTCTGATCAAGACATTTGTACACAAGGTTCTTCGTTGATCGCGAACGACAATCAGCACCGTGCGATGTCATCGAAGCCATTGAGAATAAAGTTAGTCTTCCGGTTCCTAATGTGGGCTAAGTGCACCATCTTACGCGTTCCTCACAGGATGAATTACCAATGTCATTTGTATACTAACTAGTTATGAATAAAATAGACCATCCTCGTACTACGATCAGCAGGTTTCTGATGCATGAGACTCCATTTCCGCCCATCTCGCCGCAACATCAGAATTCTTGAGGAGCGTTGACCATCGCCTTGCAATGAAGCGATCGCTCT
Organism: Rickenella mellea; assembly: GCA_004355085.1. Lineage (NCBI taxonomy): Eukaryota > Fungi > Basidiomycota > Agaricomycetes > Hymenochaetales > Rickenellaceae > Rickenella > Rickenella mellea. The sequence goes on along the minus strand of ML170227.1, from coordinate 106,685 downwards.
CACCCAGATGGGTTTGGCCAGATTTTTCGTACTTAAATGAGTTGCCGGCATCCTCGCTATTGAGATCTTCGTGAAAAAATTGAAGTGCCTTTGCCTTTGCCTCCTTGTTGGCAGCCTCTCGTTCCGCCATGAGTCCCTTAAGGATTGCAGTGTAGTTTAGTGCAGTGCCGTTGCTATCTTGCCACTTGGCCCAGAAGGCTTCATCCGATCCGAGGTGGTCCCGTTCCTCCGCAATGAACTGAACAAATGTATTATTATCAGCTATATAGTAACTTGAAGTATGACTTGAGGTGATGATCACCTTCCAGTTTGTCCATTGGTTCCTAATGGCTGCCCACGCATGTTCCTTCACTCCCTTCCTCTTCTTGTAAAACTCCGGCCAGTACTTGATCGGAATACCACGGCCATTGACTTGAAGCCGCTCTGAAGAATGCCATTCACGAAATAGCTGGCCCAGATCAGCTGCAAATCGAACTACGGGAACATCAGGGACCATGGAGGGATTATAGTGGAGCTCCTCGTCACCAACGATGGCGGTATGTGTGTTCTCCACAGATGACAGCTCTGAGTTGTTGACAGATACGTTTGCAGAGCTCGCAGACAGTATTGGTAGTGTTGGTTGTTGTGAGGCCTGCAGAACTGCAATGTTTGGGATTTCGGCTGATGCGACTACTGGCAAATAGTGCGACGTAGACGGAGTTAGCGGCTGCAAATTCTGGATTGCACCGAGAATGTTTAATTCTTGTTGCTTCATTTGTTGTTGGAGTCGGCGGTAAATGATCTGGCAGCTGCTCAAGCTGTTGGACGCAAATGGAAAATATTCTGAAGTTTACCTCTCCTTGAATTGGTGATCCCGCCGGTGCGTGCATTTCAAGACCATTTACTGATGTTTCAACTTCACCACTCAGCGAGCTACTTCCCGCAATTGGTTGACCACCAGCTCTGGAGAACGGCAGCGAGAGAAATTTGTTAACCTGACGTGGTGAGTTTCTTTGTTGTGAAATGAAATGTCATTGGCAGATGGGAGAGGAGTTACCAAAGCGGTCGAGTTGTTGATCTCTGTCGCCGACTTGGGCACTTCGACGCTCTGTGCATTTTTCTTCGTTTGATATCCTTCGACTGGCTCCTCGTTGCCGAAGACTGCCCTGGCACGCTTTGCAGATGGTCTGCATGCACCAGATCCGGAGACGCCGCCTCGTGTTCGTTTTTTCTTAACTTGGAATATGCTGATATAGTTCGTCAGATGCTGAGCACAGAAATGCAAGCTACAAGCAGAAACTGACGACACCCAACCTGCTCTGTTGTTTGAGTAGTCCCGCAGACGTGCCAACAGTTCCGCCCTTGTTCCGGATACCGGTAAATCATAGTCTCGAAGCCACGCTTTAATGGTTTCCTTCGTTGTTGTATCTGTTCTGTTGAATGAAATAATCATATTAGTGATCAAGCGGTGGGTTTCCCTGTGCTGGCTGATGAGAGATTTGCTCACACTGAGATTGTTTCAGACTGAATTGCCCCATCGGCTCCAAGGGTTTGCTGAAGGACGGGGAGGTGCAGGAATTCAATAATTCCGGTTCCACGCGGTCGTCTTCCGCGAGGTTGGACTTGTTGGATGTCGGCGGTCTGAGCCATTGGATGGTGTTGAGGCAGGTGGCACAAATTTTGCGTTGGTCGGATGGTCCACTTATGGGCAAAATGCCACAGTTGACATGTGCCGCCGATTTTTTCTACTGCCACCATCATGTCCCCCTGTCCCCCCGCCCAATTCATCCCAAAGCTGCCGCTATACTATCGGAGGGGCTCAATGAAGGTTATGAGGAGGTATTGGAAGACCATGAAAATGCTCTCGAAGACGTCCTACGAGCAGTGACAGATGCGGCGCCGTCAGCCACTGACTCTGAGGAAAAACTGACAATTTGCTCTTCCAAAACCCCGCGTGAGACTCAGCCCACACACAGCACTGATATTGAAAGGGCTGCGCAGAATGTCAAGAAAGCATCTGAGGAGGTTGTTGTTCCAAATACGCTCAAGGAGTATCGACGGTGCGTCGAACAATTTTCTCTGTGTCTTATCTTTCTAATTACCTTGGGGACAGTTTATGGAATCGCTTCAAGGATTTCTGCGCCAGGATGCAATATTGTGAGACAGCAGAGGATGTTGACAAGTTATTCCCCCAGATCCCCGCCGACTTTCCAACTTGGGTTGCCGCATGGATCATGGAGACGTAGGTTTTCTCCGATTTTGGCTGTATTTTTCAGGGATCTGACTTTGGGATCAAGGTGTGATGAAATTGATGTAGCAACAGGTGAAGCACGGCACCCAGGTGTGGACCGCTCAACGTATGCCACCGGGCAGAAGATGCGCGCCGCGATAAGTCACAAATTTGCTCGTGAGTATGGTATGGGAACACAGCAGTGGGGGGAGAACATTTTCCATCCTGGAACCTTCACTGGCAATCCATCATTGTCGGTCACGGTCTCTCATTACATGATCAGTCTGCGCCGACGTAAGGTAAGCGATCCTCTAAAGGCATGATTTCGGACTGATGCCATGAGGCACTGCAGGCACGCGCAGGACAACCGGTCACGAGCGCCAAGTCTATGGATGAAGATACGATGCGGAAACTCTGGGAATTCAACATGTTCTATACCGACAACCGCACAGAAGCTGTGCAACCAATTTCGCGCAAGGAGAAGGCGGAAACACCGACACTTTGGGCTGGAGTCAATGTCCGCATAATGCTGCAGGTTCTTTACATTACCGCTATGCTCTGCCTTCTCCGCTCCGATGAAGTCCTTCGAATCCGCTGGTCCCATGTTGTGTTTGAGCCTTTCAACGGCTCATTTCGAATCAAGATAACTTTGCCGTTCCGAAAGACACACCAGACCGGAGGTGCGGCCATTCTTGAATTTATTTCTTACATTACAGTAGAGTGACATTTTGCAGGCATAGCGCCGTTCTATCTGTACCCCAACTACACGAAGCCCTGGATGTGCCCTGCAAGGGCTTGGTCCCACTGGTGGACGTACATGCAGGTGAACGGCGGCTTTGCGGGATTTGTATTCCGCAGAAGGGTGGGCTATGACAGACTTAGTGAGCATTCCGAAGATGCACTTGTGAGTGCGATGCCTCCAGTCCGACACCGTTGCAACTGCGCGCTGATGACGAGATTTCTCGCAGTCTCCGGAGGCTGTCATGGAGTCCTTCAGACTCAACCTCCTTGACATCCTCATCAATCCCAAGCCATACGGCACCCATTCGTTCCGACGAGGTGGCGCCCAGTATCTCGCCAACACACTTCGATGGCCTCTCACCAGTATCTGCGCATGGGGTGGCTGGACTGAGAGGTACGACAACCCCGGCACCATCTTCAAGTATCTCGTCTCGTGGACAGACACACCCACTGTCGCTCGCGAGGACTTCTTCAACCCTATGAGAAGGGGAGTTGATCCGTGCCACATGTGTGGCCGAATGTGCCATTGCGCTTGAGTCGTCGTAGGGAGCACATAGTTCTGGGGATGGGGGTAAAGGAGTTTGATTGGGTATAGGTTTATCTAATGAATTACAATACAACACTTTGTCCTAAATTTTTGATGTTCTGCCAAGCTTGTCGTGCAATCCTGAAGGTGGATCGTGAGCAGGATACATGAGTGACAAACAGAGAAAACGGATATCACGCACCAACTGTCCAGTGCGCAACTGCAACATCCGCAATCCTTGCCAACAGAACCCACTTCCCAACACCAGACTGTCGTACGAGGGTCTGCGGACGAGGGCAGGTCGCGCGCCGTTGTCTATCCCTCGTGTGCGATAGGCTGGACGCGCGCTAACTCGCAGGCGATCGTTCTTGACAAGGCGCGCTTGTTGAATTCGACGGCGCATTCCGGGATTGGGGACTTTGGCAGCGGCTGTCGCGAGAGGCGGAAACGGGAGAGGGAGGAAAGCTTAGGGTTAACGAGGAAAATGGTCGCTCGATCGGCCACGGTCTTGGGGGCCTCTTGCGGCAGCCTGGCGGAGCTCGAAACGTGCCGCGCGGATTGTTGATGCCTGTTGCGGCACCCAGGGTCTCGGCTCACGTGGCGGCGTCATTGATGACAGTCGGATTGTCATTCCCGCGGAGGAAGAGAAGTTTCGTCGAGTGTACAATTACATTTTCTAATGAGTTAACACTTTTTGTAACACCGGAATTTGATGATAAATAAAAGTTGCCAATATGTAATGAATATCGGCAATCAAAGCAAAATGAAGGCGTGGAAAATGAGAATGACCAAAAGCGACTGCCTTTTTTGAAATTGACGAGATCGACGCGATCGACTTTATTCGCGTTCTGTACTCGAGCTCAATACATGGTCTTCAACATTGCCTAAGTCTCGCGCGTCGTCTGTGACTCTTACGTTCATCATCGCACCCATCGACCATGGCCACACGCCGAACTCCTTGCCCGTGCAGTTCGTGTAAGGGATTGCTACTGCAGACCACAAAGACACTCGGACGACATGCTGAAGCCGACGAACGTCAAGCTGCTAGATCAAGACATGCTGAAGCTGAGACCCTCCACCGCGTTGAACGGACATCTCCGCAACAGGAGGAACCGCAGGAGGAAGACGGTGACGACGAACTCTATGGGTGGATCGATGAACCGTACGACCCGTACGACCAGGACTGGCGTGACGATCGAGTCCCATCTCCAACATTTTCAATGGACTTTGAACTGGCCCCTGAAGACGACGGCCAAGGTGTTGGTTTTGAGGATGAGGAAGATATCGAAGAACCTGGCGGGGGTGACGTGGAACCCATTGACGTCGCACACGACCCGCTATTTGCAACGCGTGCAGCTCTCTTCGATGATTTCGACCACAGAGGCGAACTTGAGGATGAGGATGAGGTCCCAACTGCGTTTGAGGATCACCCAGCAATCAGAAATGCCTACATTCGTGCATTCGTAGCCGCAACATTCGAAGGTGCAACGCATAAGCTCGTACGACTGATGCTGGATGGCTCGTTCATCTCCCTGAAAGCTCAAAATGATGATGAAGCATTTCCCGGGCTCGAAAAATTTGCGAGGACTCTGGCTACTGTTGAGAGGCGCCTTGGAGTGGAAACTACCAGTCTCATCACGTATTTCTTTCTTTGCGACAAATGCTGGTCCCTCCATCGCCGCTCCGAGCTGTACGAACTTCCATCCCCGACTTGTGAGATCGATGGGTGTGATGGATGCCTTTACACAGTCAAGCGGATGGCGGATGGTGCATTGAAGCGAACTCCTACGAAGGTTATGCCATACGTCGCTCCTGAGAAAGCAATTCAGCTCATGCTGTTGAGGCCGGGCAAGTTTCAGCAGTTTCAGCATTGGCGCACCGCAGATGACGAACCCCGCCCATGTTCGCCTAGCAACTTCCGCGGCTTCGACGCATTTCCATATCCGTCAAAACCAATGACTGATATTTACGACGGATGGGGATGGCGCGCGATTCAGGCTGGACTGGAGCGGCGACGAGGAGGACCATGGACAATGGAGGATGTAGATGTCAGCGAACTAGACCAGCGTTTTGTTTCGCTACCTTGCGGACTCGTTTGGCAAATGAATCTTGACTGGTCCGTGACGTGTGTTTTTTGGCTTTTCCGATAATAATAAATACAGCAACAGGTTCCAGGCGACGAAGAACTCCCTTCATTCAACCGGCGCACTCTACATGTGCTGTCTCAACAATCCACGAGGAGTTCGATACCTGAGGGAGGAGACGATCCTCGTTCTTTTGATTCCTGGTCCACACGAGCCTTCACTGGAACAAATCAATTGTGTCCTCGAACCTGTGGTTCTCAATTTCCTAAAGCTGGGCTTAGGTACGCGGCAGGTACAATTCATTGTAGAAATAAGCCTGACGTTCGCCTACTACAGGTGTTAAATTTCGTGTCCATGGGAAAGCGGAACCAGAGCTATCCCATTCCGTTCTACACCACGATGTCTCTGATCTACCTGCCAGCCGGAAAGTCCACGGCCTTCCCAACCACAACTCCAAGTATTTCATGTGCCCATGCTGCAAGACGGAGTTCTTCCAACTTGTTCATCCAGACTGTTTCGATCCATCCAGTAAGTAACATGCGAAATGACCATTATCGACGACGTACCTACTCTCCGAGTCTTATAGAGTTCGAATGGCGCAACGACTGGCGATACATCAAGTATGCGTTTCGCGCGCAATCAGCGACCGATCTCGTCCGAGAAGATATCCTCCGGAAGCGAGGGGTTCGATGGTCTGTCATGAACCTTTTGCCCGGCTGGCTCCCGGGGAAGTGTAGCGTTATCGACTTCATGCACGCCACATTTCTAGGTATTGATCACATGTAGTCTAATTTCGTTGCTTCAAAAACTGATTCTTTGGCTTAGGTATGATAAAGCATGTATTTCGCGGCATTATTCTGGGTCTGGGACTTCTCAATGCCACAAGTCCTCAATCTCCTCACCAACCGATGGACCGGCTTGATAACTTCTTCAAAGGGATTTGGTGGCCGCCATCTGTCAGTCGTTTACCTCCAAGTGTGCGTTGTTCGGTGATTTAAAGATGGCGCGTTGCTGACTGTTTCTGCTAGATGGCCCGTGGCGTCGGATCTGCAAAATCTGACCAATGGCGGACGCACATCAGTGTTCTGTTTGTGGGGCTTTTTATCGCCTGGCAAGAGGATGGCGAAATTCCAGATAGGGATGCTCCTATAGCCGCTGCAAACACCAAGATTGCTCAGTCTCAAGAGCGCGTGGCAAAGCTTCTTCAGAGTCGACTTCTGGAGCGTCTCAAAGCTACGAACGAGAATCCGTCTGCCGAGGCCTACGCAGAAATCAAACGTGCAAGATCGGATCGAAATCTACGGCATCATTATGACGTTCTTCTTCAGTTCAGCGCCGCAATTCGGATTCTGTCTTCCCGTACTATCAGCCCTGAGGATGCCAAGCGAGGGTGCAATCTTCTTTCGCAGTCCTGCCAACGATGGGCCGAGATGAACTGCCACTTAACTCCGTATTTTCACCTTGCTGCTGGTCACTTTCTCGAGCAATTTCTCTGGCTTGGTCCATGCTATGGGTGGTGGGCTTATGCTTACGAACGGCATAACGGCGATCTTGGTAAATTCAATCATAACGGGCATGGAGGTGGAGAATTAGAATGCACGATGATGAGGGCATGGTGGAAGAGCGTTCAAATCCACGATTTGGTGAATTATTTTTTATCTCAATGCCAAACTACATTGCCAATTTCGTACGCACATGATTCTAGATCCAACGGTTGGAACAGCTGCAGGATAGATCAACAGAAGACGAAGATTCAATCACACTGCTCAAATCTTATGTGAAAGGGACAAAAAAGAATCCGCGAGGTACGCTGGAGAATTATCTAGCTCAAGTAATTGCTGCGCCTACATCTGGTGAGTCTGATAGTGCCAATAAGCCTCTAATTCAAACGAAGTTGACCACATGTCAGAGGATATTATCTTTCCTCGATACGGCAAACCATTCCGACTCCGAGATGTCGATGGTCTCTACGGAATGGTTTATGATCGCCTCCGCGTATTGTGGGCTGACAAAATTGATTTGATTTCGGACCTATCCTCTGGTAATGGCGTCCCGTTCATGGGAAAGGTCACCTCCTACTCCCATGCTTTCATTCGACAATCGAGATACGGTGCATCGACATCAACACGGGGTCAGTCTGGGAAGTTCGGGTACATCGACAACCGCGTTCCTGTACAGATTGAATACATATTTCACACGACACATGGAGATATTGGGGAAGGACATCTCAAAGCATCGTTTGCTGTTGTTCGGCGATTTATGTCGGACGATTTGCTGCCAGATGTACCATGGGCTCTTCGGTATGATTCCCTTCTCTTAAATCACAGCGCTTATTCGATGTTTTGCAGTGCTATTGATCTTGGCGTTGCGACATGGTACGCACAAGAATTAGGCGAACTTGAAGTCGTGGATTTGTGCCGTTTGACAGGACAGTTAATCCTCGCATCCGCCAACATTAGAGGGGTGGCAATGTGGATCACCATAGCACATGACCACGTAGGTTCTTAGCATTCCAAACATTTTTTATTCACTGTACACCATTTGAAGGTCCGGCAGGAGCCCGATGTCGACGACGACGTGCTGTTATGATTGGGTATTGACCATCGGCGTTAGACCAATGTTGTGTTCTCTCGCAATTCAATATGACTTCTTTTCACCCGTAACACCTTGCGCCTTGAGGCAGGCACAGCGCTCCCGCTTTCCCGTACGTCAATCATCAATGCTCAAATGTCCTCGCAACAACCCCTGCGATTTCAAGATATTCAACTCAGGCCGGCAATTTTTAATGGCAAGTTACAGGCACATTTCCGTTGATTAGCAGTCACGCGGTAGTTCTAGTACATGGGATGGTAAACGAGCATGCGTGAAGGTCCGTCTAAATGCCTAGTTCCACTGTTCTCCATCTCTGACATCCACATCGTTGTCGGCAGAATAACCAGTGTAATCTTCGTCAGCATACTCCGTACATTCCGCGTTTTCGTCGTACGCATCGTACAGCTCATTCCCGTCTTCGTCTTTCATCTGATAAAGATCCTCGAAGTCGTCCAGAGCGACCTTGCGTTCCACCAGGTTATATTCACCTATTAAGTTTTCATGGTCTTCGTCTAGGTTCTCTGCTAGCCAAGTGGGATCGATGGCATCTCGAGGTACTCTTGGCTCCCCCTTTCGAGGACGAGGTAGTCGGCGATTTCTGGGTGCTCCCCGGATTCGATTGTGAGGACAGGCCGCGTTCTTCTTGTCTGTAGCTTTTCGTTCTTTCAGGTTCTTTTCACGGCGACGGAACAAAATGCAGTCGAGGTCTCGGATAAGTTTCGTTACCTGTTGCCTATCCATTAGTCTCTGATCAATGTGATAGGTGAATCGGCGGTAAAAATACCGTAGCACTGCGGTGGGTGTGTGGATGTGAAATCCACGGCTTTTGAGTTGTGCTTACTGGAAGCTCTTGTTCGGTATCAGTGAGAGGATCGATGCCGTCATTGCCATCACTTTCGTCTGTCGATTGATATCCCGCGGTAAACAAGAAATCGTATTCCTTCGCCTCAAGTCCCAACTCTTCTCGGCACATTTCGCGTTCCATCCTCTTCTGTTAATGCCGGTTAGTTCCTAGTCACGATTGCTAAGTCTCGTAACTCACTGTTGCTTTTCGTTGCTTATGTCGACCGTCTCGCCGTCCGGCAATTACGACATCGTCAGTCTTGATAGATTGCTTGTATTTATTCTGGAACCCCTTGAAACTCGTCTTGATCCGATCGAGAATGATAGCTTCGCCTTTCTGTCTAACAAATTCAGCTGTCAGTACCGGGTCCCACCTCGAACCGTTCTCTAACACCCATTGACAGAGCCACGAATGCCATGCTGAATTCTCATTAAAGCCTTTGGTGAAATCGGGACGAAGGCGAAGATTTGTCTTCGTCTCAGGGTCTGTGTCGAAGAACCCATCGTTGAGTGGACCCGGTAAGTTTTCCGTTGTCGTAAGTCCCATTGATGCGAGGAACGCCTTACGTATGGCAGTCTATTGTGAATGACACGTCAAATCGTGAGTGATGTTACACATCGTCTCTCCTCTCACGTTGAATGCGTTGTCTTTAATTTTCTTCACAGCATGCTCCACCGTCCCTGAACTTGTGGTATTCGTTTGCTTCACCATTTCCGCAAGCTTTGCGATGGCAGTCGACTGTTCAGCACTCGACGCTTCCAATGCTACAAGTCTTTCAGCGAGTTTTGCATCAGCGGTCTGCAGCTTGATGTTCTCTGCGGCCAACCCGGAACACGTCTTCTTTAGCTTCGCGTTGGCTTCATTTGCCGCCTTGAGATCGGACTCCAGCTTCGCGATCTTCGCGGTCAAGCCATCGATTGTGTTCGTGAGAGCTTTTGGAATCAATACAGCAGGTTTTCTGATAGGAGCTGATTGTAGATTCGAGTCGCGACTGGAAGATGGTGGAGCGACAGACAACCCTCTGCTCAGTTCGGAGGGCGAACACGTCGTACTTCTACGTGAGTTCCCACTGGAGTGGTCGGAAGTCATCGATACTGATGCGCGGTTTGCGTTATTAAGTTGTTTCGGCACTACTTGAGATGGGGGAATTTGTGAGGACGTGGAATGCGCATTGGTGGTGGGGAAGCGAAGCCGGGGATCAATATTTCCTAGTAAGTCTGTTGGTTTCGAGATGGGTATATGCGCGGGACGCTGAGAAGCGATTTCAGGAGATAAGAAGATCTTTTGCGGTGCGAGATCATGCGTAAAGAGGGAACTGAAGCTAGGAGACGTCGAGCGAAGGCGCATATTCGGTGGGTTTGGTGGGTTTGATGAAGGGCCTTGTTCTAGATCCCGAGCGAACATTTCGGCAGGTTCTTGTGGTGTGCGAAGTGATTCGAGGCGTGGGTTTGTCGCCGATGGAGCAGTGGTGGGGTGGTGAGGAACGAGCTTCAATACCAGTGGCGCATGTTCGGTCCTTGACGAGGATTCGGTTTGCTGGGCGAAAGGGTCCGTATATGCACTCGTGCGTGGCCTCTTTTGTTCGCTTTCATCGCTTCCTGTGGATGACATGAGCCGTTTGCTGCCAGAATGAGCCTCCGAACTTGATACGGATGGTCCTGATTCACGTCCACTGTCTGACTCGCTGATTGCTCCGCGCGACTGAGCACCACCTCGCCCTCGCGCTCCGCCACGAACACCACGACCTCTACCACGAGCACCACGACCGCCTCCGCGACCTCCACGACCCCTTCCATGCCCTCCTTGAGCAGTATCCCGTCCTGGCGTCGCGACGGCTATGGTGTCGGTGTTGTCCACGGATCCATTTGGCAGTTTTGGGACTTCATTCATGGGTTCAGATAACGCGACTGGGTCCAGAGATTGTTCAGTAGTTGAGGTAGCATCAATGGAAAGCGTCTCAAGCTCAGAGTCGTGCATGCGCAATCAAGTGGAAGCGGGACGATGGGTGAGTATATGCGCGTAGCAAGAAAAGACGCGTCAAAGTCTATTTCTGCTTCCGTCAATAAGTAGCCTAAATCGAGTCAGAATTTGGACTCCGAGTAACATCGTGACTGGTCACTATTTGGTCAGTATGTCATCAAAATATCGTCTGTATTTGGTATCGGAGCCATATACAGGCAGCTTTTATTTTTCATCAAAGTCCGGTGTTATAATGCATTACAAGCAATACTTGTTACCTGTGGCGTCGAGGCGCGGATTTTGATCCAAAAAGGAAACAGCATCTCGTAACATCACATGTTCGAACCCACCGACGGTTTATGTTTTCAAAGGCAATTTCATGTCCATTGACGTGTTCTCTTATTTTTCATGCCATGATTTTGAGATAAAAAGAATTATGATCAAATGCTACTAATGAAATACAAATGCAAGCCAGCTTTGTTGGTGGGGAGTTACGGCACATCCAAAATCGTCAAAGGGAAGTGCGCGGCCGAGCTGTTCGTTGTTAACGTTGCTGAGCGGGATTCGGGAAGTGGAGGTTCTCTTTTAGAAAAAAAGGGAATCGTTTGGCCGTGCACAGCATCGGCCCTACACTACCAAGTAAATTTGGAGGCTAATTTAGACGTTGGAGGATGTAGCACGCACTCTGGAAGATTCAAAATCGCATCATAGGCAAGCACGACTGCCGCTGATACTATTCAACAAGCAAAGAACGTTTTTTGAATGTTGTACAACGAGGTGAGGGCATGCTTGATTGACATACGTGAAATGACCTGTGTAGTACTTAGCATTATCAATATAGTAGAACTGAATGAAACACACTGTCGGCATTGATATGGGCGGCGACGTAAAATAGAATTGGTCACTGGCACTCATGATTGGGTTCAAACACTTCGCTAGCGGCGGTCAGAATGAAATAATCTAATCCGAGTTCGATGACTGTGGTGATAGTAAGGGAAACACAAGAACGACGAGGCTGAAGTCTTCTAGATTCAGAACAGCGACTCGGATGATAAAGGACTAAGCAACCTGAGGACGTCCAGTGACTCTCGGTTTTAACCAGAATGAGTATCATGGCCAGCGAGTGACAGGTATCTTGTTATGCTTCAATCTGATCGAGCATTGTCGCGTCGCTTGACGGTTACGTGGTAACAAGATACTACCAGTAGCCACTGTTCTCGACTCCCGCAGTCGGCGTTGTACCGAATTGCTTCGACCTCATGAAGAGCACCGCCTTGAAGCACGTGAGAATCATGGATCTTTCCACGGGTTACACATCGTCGAATCTATTCACCAATTTTTCGCCATTTTTGTCCCAAATTGAAGCGAAAAACAGGTAAAATTCAAGTGATGAGTGAGCTTGGACGTAACAATTAAGGCGCAAATATGCCTCACCATTCTAATAACATAATTGCCCACAAGATTGGTGGCAGTGCACATCACTTCTCGCGATCATCCTTCTCTTCCGTCACAGAGAACTTCAACGTCTGGTGAAGAAGAACATATCACTGCTGTAAATCACTGAGCCCCGTGATACCATCTGACGGGAGTGCAATACCATGGGCTAATTTAAGCTGAGCTCGCACCAGGTTCGAGACGAACTGTTTTCTTCGAAGACACAGGCATTCCGAAAATTAACCGAAAAGATCAGATACGAAGTCACCAGTGTTTTTCGGCAGTGCACTGGATATAAAATTAGTACAATTTGACAGTCGATTGTGTTGAACTTGCACTGGCGGGCAATGTGATTATTGGATTGATGACGATGTGACGGAGGATAAAGAACTGTGCAGCAAGCGTTAGTTTCCAAGTAAGATCAGTTGCGGTGTTTCCTATCGTAATTCACTGTCCCTGCGTCGTAATAATAAGGATCGTTGCCGAGACCCAGGCTGCGCGAATGGCGCTGAGGAAGTGAAGGGTCCCAATTGAATGAAGGCAATTATCAACAACGCCCCGCGAGTAACAATAAACTGGAAAATCTTCTTCCTATCGCGGATATTGCCATAACCTGAGAGGTGGTCCAGATGTCGCCAGCGATGACCGTGATCAAGACGCAGGTGAAGAAAACGACCACTGGGAATGGGCGGAAATGGGAGAGGTCGGGCCGCTGTGCCAGGAGTTCATGAATCCGCTAGGCTCGGCGTAGCTGGAATGGGCACGAAGGAAATGTGTGAGTGTAAGTTCGACTTCATTGACAACGAAAACGATTCAGAATATGGAATATGGGGCATGTGTATGATTGAAATGACTTGGTAAAGGAGTGCCAGAACGAAAACGCAAGGAAACGATGCGAAATATGGTGGGAATGGATTGATGACACCGATGATATGCAAAGAACGTTGATTGGTGCAAAAAACGGAGATGGAGAGGCAATCGGGAACAGAGGAACCGGATAAAAACTCTCACCAGAAGCACGCAGTTTGCTCTCGGGCACCCGTCCGTTGGCCAAATCCTCCAAAGCGCACAGAAATTACGCGACTGTTTGCGAGTAGGCGGATGATGAACGTGGACAGGTGATGTCTTTACTGTATAGTTCCAGTCCATGATGGTATTAGTGGTGAGCTTGGTACGAAGGGGTGGTGGGATAGGTGGGGGAACGTGTGCGTACATGTTAGGAAATATAGATTGTACGGTTCCACTTCGACATTGACTAGTACATTTGCTGAGTAGGATCCTTGGTGGTTCGCCGAGCACGCCTACGCACGGAGGAGACGACGGGAAGGGAGAGCAAAAGCAAGGATACGGCCAAAAATCACGGTTTGTTGCGTGGGTGTAGAGACGTCGAATTGGTGCAGAGCTGGAAGCAGGAGAGAGCAAGGAGTCGAGGCTAGGAGTCGATCTTATCGTCCAATCCGTCCAACCTGTCGATGCCAAGAGAAAATGATAAAGATCAAGCTATAAGATTTCTTCGTGCTTTGGACTATCCACCCAGGTGCGCGTCGAGAGACACAATATCCTATATGATGGGCGATTTAGCGTTTGTGAATCTGAGTTGAGTGAAAGGAATGTGGATGGACTTGTGGACCGGCCCGAAAATTTCCGTTCGTGTGACGGGTACTGTAACGGCCACGTGTCGTTTTCAAGTGGCCTGCACCATGATCCAGTATCCTCAGTCTCAACGCTCTCCTCATCGTACACGAAACAGATTTACCTCTTGGTGTAACCTAAATTGCTGTTCAGGACTAAGCCGCTTTTCGTCCTCGTCGCCATTGCCACTGTCGTTCTCGCGCAAGTCACCACTTAGAGGCACCGAGTCCACCGCGCCGTCCACCGCATCCTTCAAAGTTCGACGACGGCTGCTCAGTCTGCTGGCTGCGCCGGAGTGTACATCCCACCTTTCATCTAACTACAAAGCGATAAATTGCTGATCGTCTCATCCACCTCCTTTTTCTTCGATACAGTACCGACCTCCATGCATCTGCACGTCAACCGCTTTCCAGTGCCTCTAGTCCAGCTGCTCGTCGGATCCCATCGGCTCTGCGACGCAGCTCCAGAAGGAAGAATGTGCTGGCACAACGTCTCTCTCCTTCCCTTCTCTCCCTCTGCTTGTTGTGCGTTCCCATTCCCTCCATATCCTGCAACCCTTCTTCACCGGCGTTAACCGCTTCGTATGGTACACTCACGGCGTCGGGTCCACCAGCATCTTCGCCTTCCGGTACGGGTACGGGTATGGGTACGGGTACGTCTCTCCCTCCTCAACTCGATGGGAAATGAAACGAGATAACAAACACACCAGCACGCAACCTCCCCAACCCATAACAACGACATTCACCACCGTCGTCACCTCCATCTTCACCCCCGGTCCCGGTTCACCCTCTCCACCACCCTCTCCATCACCCGCGTCTCCACCACCAACAGGCGGGTTAAGCACGGTCCCACCACCACTATCCGCACCATCCGTCAACCCCCCATCCGCGTCTGATGCGTCGTCTTTGTCGTCGTTGACGACTCCGATATTGACGCCGACGCCAACGACACCGTTGTCGACGTCGACTGTTACGGTTACTAGTGGGAGTGCGGGTGCTGGTGCGACGGGGAACGCTGCTTCGTCTCTACATGGGGTGTCGTCGTTTTTCGGAGGTGGTGTTCTTGGGTTTGTGACGAGTTTGAATGGCGTGTTGGTTGGCGCGGGGTTATTGGTGTGAATGACCGCCAGGCGATTTGAGTGTGGATGTGAGCGTGGACGGGACTTCTTGGTATGTAATCCTCCGGGAAACGATCCTGCGTCGTCTAATGATAATGACTATCCAGGTATTGCTATACGCTGTATGACTGTTTTCTTGCAATTTCTTTTATCTGACCAACCATCCCGAACAATAACATCCCATCTACGCATTTTCGTTCATGTTGTACGACTGTAGTGTACACGTGTTTATGTTACTCGAGTGTCGCATTCTTGTATAATCAAATCATTCGGCGTTATTGCAAGCCTAATGCTTCATCATGAATGAGCTCGGCAACGAATATAGATGCAGGACAGTGGCCTGTCTGGTACATATTAAAGCGAGGCACGACTTCCGGAATGCAAAGAGAAATTATAGTACAAAATTGCCTTGGTTATGGATCCCTCTCCATCACCCTGAGCTCATTATCATCTGGGGCCGTTGCTTGGCTGAACATGAACTCATCTAGTATTGTGCGTCTCTCCGAATACCGGATGCTAGTAAGCTGGACTGACGTTAACATCTGACTACGGTAGGCATATTTGCGAAGGTTTAGGATGATGTGACTTGCGCCGATTGACTGAGCTGCAAGTAAGGTTGGGGCAAGGGATCCGATTAACGAGCCCTTAAACTGGTCGGGAGACGTCGCCTTAAGAAGATTCACTGCGCTAAGAGCTGTTAGTATGGGATGTCAGAGAGTAAGATGTGGATAAGGGGGGACACGACCATACCGAAGATAACTGTGTAATAGATCATGCCTATTGACATCCGGAGTCAGAATCGCGCTCAAATGGAGTGATCAAAGTGACGAACCATCTCGGAATAAGATGGTTAGGATTCGCGCACGCGTTTTCCGTCCTAAGAATAATCAGCGATGGGCACGCCGAGCTCAAGCTCGTTCTGACCTTCGTGAAATGTCCTAATCAATATCAAGATAAACATCAGGCCATCGTAAATCATCAAGGATGCAAATCCCAGTTTCGTTAATATTGCTTCTGCTGTTAGCCCATTGAGCAATATATAACGATACAAAAGTGGCTGAAGGCATCTTTTCAACTCGCATACCTAGTTTTTCGGAACCATTTGGCACGTCCGAGTCTGCATGCGGTGGTCAGCTACGGCAGAAAAGCGCCGAAGGAGAAAGACACACATGGAATCCCTATAGTCATGAATGTGTAACTAATCAGTATAGAGATGTTATAAGCCTAGAAGCAAGTCAGGAACCACTCAGCGCAGTTTCTTTCGAACCCACCGCTGCGCCGATACCTAGAGCAATCGCGGCTCTCCAATCTCGTTCCCAGATGGCGAGTGTCCGGAGGGACAGGGTCACTTGTAGTATTTTTCAGATTAGGACGAACGCCATGATGAAGCCCAAAACCTCACCTTGTAGCGGAACGCTGCATATCCATAAAATCCTTCAACCGCGATGCTCAATGAATTTATTATTAATGGAACTGAGGTCACTAAACACACCATATCCTGGAGAAGAACATCACAATGGTACTGTGGCATGTCAGTCAAGAATTTTTCTTCAAAACAACCGCCACGAACAACTATGAGGGTAAATTAGTGACGCTCACATATAGTGTTCCTGCACTTACGTTGGGACCCCAGTATTTCACCTCGTCTACCGTACATATTCATGTGAATAACAGAATAACGAAATATTAATCCAGAGTGACGTACAAATTTCATCGAGGAGGAAGAACGCAAGAACAGGATATCGTCCAGCAATATAAAGGAGTTTCCCTACACTCCATTTTGAAAACCAGATGTACTCAAGCTGGTCAGGTTTTTCATGTCGTTGGTTTACACAAAGAACAACCCCCATTTCGTAGCTCACCTCACTGGAAACACGGACATCTCAGGCTTATTTAAATGACGGAGAATGTAGCACGTACTCGGGAATTGTCAGAATCGTATCATAGGCAAGCACGACCGTTGCAGATACTATTTAACGTGCAAAAATGAATTCGAGCGTAAACGGGCCGATGGTGCGCTTGATTGACGTACGTGACACCATCTGTGTGGGCAAGTCAGAATTATCAATATACTAGAACTCTACACGAAACGCACTGTTGATGTTAGCAAACGTTCTATGGCCGCCTCGGCCATGTGTGTGATACGTGCGTGATTGAAGTCCTCTGGCAGGTCATCCACTTCGTCAGCGGCCTTCAGAGTCATAGGATCGACAACTGGTGCGGGACCCACAAAATCGAGGAGCTCCCGTCTAACAGATCCACAGCATTGACGGTGAAGCACAAAGCACGAATACAACGTCCAATCGGGCTTTATGTGTAACCACTGGGAAATTAGCCATCAGCAGCGGCACCAGATACCTGCGCGACTCTCACACTCACGAAATTCGCTTAAGCACAGCCCTAAGGAACGAGGACCTTTCCAGTGTTAGCAGTAAGCCGTTCCTCGGACTACTCGCATTCTTTCACTTCAAAACTTCCACCGAATGCAAAGGCGTAGAATATCTGAGGATTAAGATGCAAATATGGGAAGACCATTATAGCAACATAAGAGCCCACAAGTTCGAGTGGCGGCGCGCGTTGCATTTGAGAAAATCGGGATGTGCCTTGAATGCCATGACATGCACTGGCGTATGGTATCAAGGGAGGGATATCGCAATAACACCGAATATGTCATTCGGACGCAGAAGCACTTCCAACGGCAATCAAAGTTCCGACGTATAAAGTTCAAACCCACAATCTGTCGGACTTGTAAGGTTAGGTGAATTATTTGTGAGATCAATATAAGTTGGATATAAGACTATTACGAGGTACACACCGATTTGACCGTGAGGTGTCAATACCAGAGCAGAACAAATATAATCAGGCTGTCATTTGCGTGCGGGTGGTTGGAATAAGACATATATAGGATGCGATTGTGGGTTCCTCCGAGCCTTTCAATGCCCACAAATGCGCGTATGCGTCATGGCGTCGAGGAGGACAACGGTGACGAAAATTTTTTGTGTGTGTGGACCGGAATGTGCCGTGATTATCTGATTGAACACGTGCTTACGCGCCTGGTTATGGAATCTGGCGTGCTTCACTCTTCGTCTGACTAGCATCCCTTTTCTAGACCTGGATCAGGCTTTAAGATAACGCTGGACAGTGGATTCTTCTCATTTGCAAGATCTGCTGTACAGCCACCGGTTAAACTAAAGGATATCAATATCCTACATCGCTGGGTACTAGGGTTACCCTGCTGTTTTTGGGGTTCTTGCGCCATCTGATGCACAGATCCTCATCCTTTATTTTACCAATGTCGTGCCGCTTTCAAATCGTCGATATTGTTCGTCCGACATGGTCTACGTGACCCACTGCGTCCATAATGCTCTTTCGATCTCAAATGACTCACAGGTGCTGGCGTGCAAACTGAAGCTAGAATGATCTGGCGGAGATTCTTGGAAACTGGAATTTTACAGCTACCACCGATCGACATGTCAGTGGATTATGATAGGAACGATCTCAACCGATTCCACCTGGTGCTGCTGGTGAAAAACCTGAGGCCGACTCGTCTTGACTGGAATGTCAGCTCTTCCTGACAAGTGGTTCAATTACGGGAACGATCGAGTCCATCAATGTATCCAAAGCGTTCTGAACTTGCGTTTGGGGCGAGTACCTTATGATGCGCCATTTTAGACTCAGAAACGAAGGAGAGGAGCCGCTCACCTCCGTGTTCAAACGTTCGAGCTGGACCGCTGTCGAAGAAAGTTTGGCCGACTTCATCGTCAATCCTTTCTCTGATAGGATGCAGAGGAAGTAGCTAGACTCGTCATAAATGATCTCGAAGACTATTTTTACGACAATCATCTGGAATTTGTGCATGATCGCCGGGATCTCCTTGTTGCTTGCGTGTCGGCCATACCTAATGATATTCGGTCCACGACAATCTTTGCTAGATTCTTCGGCGAGGAATCCCGTATGATGGCTGTTTTCCTCGAAGATTAAATTCGGACAGCGGAAATGATGTTGAACTCGAGACGGATTTTTGCAGCAATGCATGTGTGCTGTTCTTTCTGCGCTCGAGCACGCGGGGAAGGCCACTGGGACGGTTGGTTTTAATGTACACAATAACAAAAGTGCTGTGTTTATCTATGGGGAACGTGAAGGTGGTAAGCAAACTTGCGTGTTGGTCGGAGGCCAAAAGTGATATCAGGTACCAGCGTAGAAGCTTCATCGGCCCGGCCATTCACGTTGGAATTTGGGGCTAGCATGATATCTCCCGAAGAGACACAAATGTGCCCTGCTGGGACTATGGATGAGAACCATCCCAATCGCCGTTATCCGTTCAGTCGAAGACGTCGACGCAAGTAGTAATAATAAACTTGTCGATACGCAAGGTCTTCTCATCGTAAAAACCTGAGAATCGGCGCCGTTCGAATTGATGATGTCGTCTGCAATGACTGTAGTGAAGGCGGGGGTGAAGAAAGAGACAGTTCTGGAAGAGCTGGAGTGGGAGAGGCGGCTGGGCTGCTTGGCCTTGATACTCTACCAGGATATCCTGAACGCGATGGGCTCGATGTCACTAGATAAGGTACGAAGGAAATGCGCGAGTCTAAATGTCAAGTTCCTGGTGGCAACAGATTCGAAACCATAAAAGATTTGGAAATGTGGAATATGGGGTGTTTGGCGTATGGTTGAAAGAAAATTAGTAAGGGATGATGAGAACAAATACAAAGAAGCGAAGTAAAACAACGTGAGGTTGGATGGGATGGCACCGACGACATGCAAGAAACGTATTGATGTAACCGATGGAAATGGACAACGCGAATAGGAACGGAAGAACCAGATAGAAAATATTACCAGAAGCACATGGATCACTCTCAATCACCCGCACGTTAGCCAAATTCTTCACTTTGCACGGACAATACGACTATTTGCGATACGCGGATGAAGAGATACTCAGATAATGCCCTCACTGCAGTGCACGGTCTAAGATCGTGACGACTTCAGTAGTAGCGGTAAGTTTTGGTAATGTAAGGCTATGAAAAATAGGGGAAAAGGAACGCACGTGTAAATACCCAGTAGTAGTGTCAGACGTGATCTTATCTTATCTCCGGCCGCTTTCGGCTGCGGCTTCTAATTCTGACTACGGCATCCACCCATGCGTTCGCTCGCTGACGGCTGCTCAGTCTGCAGGCTCCAATGGAGTGTACGTCTCAGCTTCATCTAGCTAAAAAAGCGTTAAATTTCTCATTGTTTCTTTCAAACCGCGTTTTTCGAAACAGTGCTGACCTCTGCACGTCAACCGCTTTCCAGAGCGTCGCGCTCCAGTGCTTCCAGTCCAACTGCTCGGCTGACGCCATCGCCCCTGCTTCGCAGCTCCCGCAACAAGAATTTGACGGCAGTACGTCTCTCTCCTCCCTTTGCCTCACCCATCTCATCGCTCACCCATCCCCTATCTCCTCTCCTCCACCCCGGAGGGTACGTCCTCAAAGCCTAGCACCACTGGTTCCTCCTTTGGCACGGCTGCATCGGGAGGTACACATCGACGTCGAAGAGTGCTGCGAATACCAAATTCGCATTTGGTTGAGTAGTGGAGTTGTGAGTGCTGGCGTCGTTGCGCTCGTTGGGGCCGCTGCTGGTGCTTTGGTCGTGCTTTGAGCGGGTTGCGTTTAATGTGGTGAGGTTTCGATGGCGATGTTGTCGGTATTACTGAGAGCTCATAGTTGGACTCGATCGTTCAGTAGTACCCCCTTCCAAAAACGACCAAAATTCCAACGACATCGGGTATTACTGTTTCTTTCGGAAGTCGATGGACGGTGGACTCATTTTTCAAAACTCGAGATATCGGTGGAATTTTCACACGCGCACGTGGTCCTTTTGATCTATCTGTTCGACGACTCACGATCAGGGAAGGACGTGATGATAGTTTGTCTTTGCACAGCGTTTGTAGAGTCACTTGCCGTCTTGGAACACACCGGCTAGCATCTTGAGTCGCCCTTTTGTAAGTGAGTTCACCTTATCCACCTTCCTTAGAGCATGGCAAACAACATTGACTAGTTATTCTCAACCGAAAGTCGGACTATATTTGGGGTTTAGTGTTGAATTGACGACTTCCGCTCGTGGAAACGCGAATCGCCGAGGAAGAGTAGTTGTCGCGAAGAATTCAGTTTTTTCATGGGATCGTGGTCCTCAGAGGAGAGAATTCACGCCGAAGACGGGATGGTGTTGTTACTAAAATTGGGAGTGCAGGTACAAATGAGTGTAATAGCATTCAAGTCCAAACATACAAGTTTTTGAGGCATCAGAAAGCATACATACGACATGCAATTAGTGCGAAGCTCCGAAAATACAAGAATGCAAATCTTCATATAAGATAGGACAAATACGTGTGAAATAGAAACATTTATCTGGCGTCATGGTGCCAAACTATGTGTTGCCTGGCGGAGGTAGCTGCTCGCCAGTCAAAGAAACACCAGTGTCTCGGTGTTTATATTCTGGGTTTCGCGCTTGAACTGGAGTCTGCAGCTGCACAGTCTGAGATCTCAATTGCGGAGGTAATTGTAATATCCCGGGTGGGGTGCTGCTTTTCAACATTGATCGGGAGGAGCGTGGGGCAGGGGTACTGATGGGCAGTCCGGATTGCGCCTGGGAGAGGCGCGGGTGAAACTGCAAGTTGGGTACGTTAATCAAAGTAAAAATGGATAGCGTGGATATGATAGAAGTAACTTACGTCATTGACACGAGTATTTCTTCGTCGATGACGTGAGAACCGACAGAGGACGATGAATAGGAGAAGTGCGACCGTGGTGGATACTGCAATCGCAACGATCGTGCCAGCTGATGCACCGTGCTTATGGGGACTCTGGGGTGTCGTAGATAGACTACATCAAACCTATCCTAAGCAACCCATGGTATGATTGTATGCAAGCTCGAAAACTTACGTGGAAACGGTTGTATTTGCAGATGGTGGACTAGTAGCATAATCATGATCTAAGCACAAAGGAGATGTAAAATTTGATACCTATTCGTAGTCCCAGTAATGTTAGCATAGTCAATACTGAAACCTAGTCCAGCACTAGTGGATACATTTACCACCTTTAATGTGTGGTCGCCAGCCGAAAGACCCGTCTCGAAGAATAAAAGAACCCTTTCGTAGTTGTTCATCCGCTCGGCGTTGTACGTGATAGCATTGGCATTGTCCAGCTGTACGGAGTAGTTCGACATTGAAGTGCCCACAGAACCGAACAACTCGACAGAATCAGTCTATGAAGAACAGTCAGTCAACCCTTTTTCGAGAGCAATTAAATATATAGACCGAAAATGTGAAAGTCACATAAGCGCCGTCCGCGGTGGCCACACTTAAAAATTAGTCAGATTCTGTGGTGCTGTGGATTTAAGAAACCTTTCTCGTACTGCCCAGTACCATTTAAGTAGTAGCTAGCGTTTGGTGGGTACGTGTTCCAAGCACCATGAGGCTGATAAACAAACGCTGAAACTGTGTCGTCGATGACTGCTGAGATAAGGGAATCGGTTGCCTGTCCAATCTCGGTCTGCCACACAATCTGTTTTCAAGAGTGTTAAGCGTTGACTTGGGAGCTGAAGCCACCTGCGCACATAATCGAGTTCGACCCATGGGGCTGATTGGTTGGTTTGAGCGCTAGTCAGGATAACAGAATGATTGCCAAGCGCCAACCCTGTGGCGGTGAAGATTGACACCTGATATGTGTTATTCCCATGCGAGCCATTGAAAGACGAGGTCGCTCCATCGAGAGTGACGTTGTAATCCCCATGGTCATCACCTTTTACACCGAAAAGCCACACTGCGGACCCATAGAACGAAAAGGACGCTGTGGCTCCTGGTATACGCGTCGACGTGCGCGTGTGATCGAAATAACTGGCGGCAAGTAATTAGAAGGTGCATTCTTGTGTTTTCTGTGGCTAGAACATTATTAGACGTACAGCGGTGATTCTTTATCTTTCCCTGGACCCTCCTCCATCCATGAATCTACAGGACCATAAGCGATGAGTGGATTCACGTCGTCAATTGTAATATTGACTTGAGGCATGACCAGAGTCGTTCTCGTCAGGATCAGCAAGTTGCCGGGAGAAAGAAACCCCCGGAAGATCGTTATATCAATTGGAGGTGGCGAGGTTGATAGCCAGGTAACTGGTGGAGATTATTCGTTTCTAGTGTGCGCCGACCCCGTAGTACTGTACGCGTCAGACCTTAAGGGGGTCACATCTTTCAAAAATACTGCAGGGGATGACGAGAACATTGCGGCGCCTAAAGAAGTAAACTTGATGTAGCGTGTGATGAACTGAAAGGCGCCGGTTGTGGGACAACTGGAGAGGAGGGGCATCTCTCGAATACTGGGGTGACAGGGACACAGGACATGTATACCTCTCGAAACTGGCAGAAGCATTGAACGAACTTTAAATTCATGGCATATGCTCTCAACGACGATGGCGCCGGCGCGGTCGCAGAGAGTAACAAAGGTGCTAGAAAAGGCTCTTGCCGGGAAGTTTTTAGGAAGAATCTAGACTTTGAATAGCCGGCATCGGTATCGCATGGAAATAGGCGGAATTGGCGAAAATTCTGCTTGACCACAGCCCTGGACCAAGAAGAGTGGAAAGAATGATGCAGAATTCACAGCTCCATGTAGCTAACGTCAACGTCCGGCAATTCAGGTACTCGGCGTTCCGCATCTGATACAACGTGAGAGGAGCTGTTTATGCTCATACTTGTTCCGAATCAGGATGTCGGCGATGGTGGTGTCTGTGACGACTAAAACGAAGAGTAAGACAAGGGACGGCTGGGAGAGGTTATGCCGTTCAGCGCGCAAGAGATGGTC
This sequence comes from Rickenella mellea, assembly GCA_004355085.1. Lineage (NCBI taxonomy): Eukaryota > Fungi > Basidiomycota > Agaricomycetes > Hymenochaetales > Rickenellaceae > Rickenella > Rickenella mellea. Next base: position 82,716 of record ML170227.1, on the reverse strand, counting down.
TTCCTGTAACCGCTAGGCTCGCAGTAACTACATGGGAAATCAAAGTTGTAAGCTTCCCTGTAACAAAACATGTTCGTATTGAAAAACGTTGGAAGCAAGGAATTGGTGAGTGGCGTGCGGGTGAATTATCGATATGAATCGGTGTTGGTGTAAGATATGATGGAAATGAAGCGAAGAGAAACGAGATGGGATTGGATGGGATTGAATTGCACCGACAACATGCAAGGGACGAAGATTGGCGCTATCGGCAGAGTGGGCGATGCAAACGGAACGAAAGACGACAAGAACCGGATTAAAAACGATCTCACCGGAAGCACAATGATTCCTCTCTAACACCTATGTGTCCAAAGCGAAAATTGTCCATATATTCGCAATTATTGGAGAGTAAGCGGGTGATGTGTTCACTGCATTGTCAAGTTTGTGGTGGTAGTGGTTAGTGGTAGGTTTGAAATGAAGGTGGAGGAAGAGGAACGTACTTGTAACTTGTATGGCTGCACGTCCATCGACTTCAAAGCGACACAAAATCCATGATCTGAACCTAGCGGTACTGGTGGCTAGTACTCTGACTCATATTCCTCTCCTCTAACGGAGGTGTTCTCGGCGCACCACCGACGGTCCCTCTCAGCAAATGCGCCAACCAACGGTGGAAAGGTGTAGATGCGAGAGTCGGTGACCGAGAAACACTGAGGAGGGAAACCCGTCGCAGGTATCGATTTGAAGTGAAAACGGCGAAGCTAAAGCCATATGGTGCTGTTCCTTGCGCACCACGCACGGCCACCCTCATACGATAGCAGGACGCGACATGGAGAGTACATATTCTGCAGCGAGAAGATGAGTGAATGAGCGGAAAGTACGGGCCGGATGACGTAAGTGCTCAATTTCTTGCTCGTAGAGTTGGTACGTTTGTCTCCGATGAGCTCCGACCAAAATATTGTCCTCCGCCTGTGAACTGAGTGCTATCTTCAAGCTTTTCGATGTAATTTCAATAAAATATAGTTTTAAAATATATATAAGAAAATCCTGATAAGCCTCTCCCCGTATCGGCATCTTCCGGTGCACGCCTCTTGCTTACGCGTCGCTCTCCGCCGTAAACTTGAACTAACCTAAGTAACCTCGCGGTCTTCTCGTCGTTCACGAAAAACCACTCTGCATACTCAAAAAATGCCGCTCGCGACTGGGTTGTTCTTGCGCAAGACATCAACTAGGGCAGTGAATCCGACGCGCCGTCCACCATAGCCGGTATCGATCCATGCGTCCTTCAATGCTTAACGGGGGGCTGCTCAGTCTGCGGGCTTCATTGGAGTGTACGTCTCATCCTCATCTAGCTACCAAAGCGACAAATTGCTCATCGTCACTTTCGAACCCCGTTTTTCGAAACAGTGCTGACTTCTGCACCTCAACCGCTTTCCACCGCGCTCTAGTGCTTCCAGTCCAGCTGCTCGGCTGACGCCATCGCATCCGCGACGCAGCTCCTGCAAAAAGAATTTGACGGCAGTACGTCTCCGCTTTCTCCCTTTCCCTCTCCCATCTTATCTCTAACCCATCCTCTCTCTCCTCTCCTCCACCCAGGCGGGTACGTCTTCCAAGCCCAGCGCCACAGGTTCCTCCTCTGGCACGGCTGCATGGCGAGGCACATGGACATCGAAGAGTGCTGCTAATACCAAGTTCGCTTTTGGGTTGAGTGGATTTGGTCGTCGTCGTGCTCGTTGGAGCTGTTCCGGGTGCTTGGTTGTGCTTTGAGTGGGTTGTGAGGTTTGGGGTTTTGATGTTGGTCGATGATGTTGATGTTGGTGATGAGGTGTGGTAATGGGACGATTGGATAGCGGCCAATGGATTCATGGGAGCTCGTGGATGGGCTCGATCGCTTCACTTACAGTAAGTACCCCATTCATTCGAAAATGACCAAAACTCAAGGCGCGAAAGGTCACGAGCCTAGTATGACCACTTACGATTGGGGACGGGCACCGCCACGATTGTGTGTTACACGGTGAACGTCGCGTCGAACGCTGTGTTGATGATTTTGTACAGAAGACGGCGTGTCAATCGGAGCGCTGGCATGCTCTATACTTAACATTAATTTTCTTCCATTCACCTCGGTCCTCAGCGAACGTCTTGCATAGCCCAACGCGTGTTCATTCTTCTATGGAAACCGAAGTCACCCACACGCACACAACACAAAATACGCAGAACCACGTCGTATCTATTATCGCAGATGAGGCTATGCGAATGTGAAGAACACGCTCCAACTCGTGCACGACAGCTCTCCTTTCCCTTTGACTACCTGTTCTGCTCTCGCTCTTGCATCAGTGCAGCGGGAGTGGTCGTTTCGAAACTACCGCTTCAGCCAGTCCTCTCCCCGGAGTGAACAGGAAGCAGACTTCGCGAAGTCTGTGTCTATCACCACCCTTTCTTTGGCGCTTCGATATCGACATTCGATCTCGAAATATCGGGTCTCACCGTCTCTCACAAGCTGCTTTCCAACCTGAGAATCACTTGATCAGATCGCCAGAATGAAGCGATCGACCTTCAAATGTCCGATCCATGGGAATGCGATGGTATTAAGCCCAACCCTGATGTAGACGGCGTTGGGGTGAGTTTATCCCTCATTCGCGACGCACTGACTGATTTCAGACGCTCATTCAAAGATCCGAATTTCTGTCTATATCACCAGTTTTCTGCTGATGGTGATCCCTCGAGTCCCGAGAACGCGACCACTTATTTCCTCCTTATTGAATAATACACGAGTGTATCTCCTGGCCCTCATGCTTACCGCGATCATCCAAACGGCACAAGGCCAGCTTACGCTCTATCATGCTGTATTGTTATATTATATGATAATGGTTGTTGGAACTGCTTCACTCCCCACCATCCTTTGGCCATTTGGTGCGTATTTAGACTCTCTTCTGCTTTTGGGTGGTGACTCATTTCATTTACAGTGGAGTTCGAGAAAATATCACCGCACCTCGGCATATTCACAAACTCAATCTTTCTCTCCCTTTTCGCATGGTCGGTGTACCTCTGGTCAAAAGCATCGAAGTTCGGCTCGCAGCCAGAGTGCAATTACAAATTATATGAATTTGGATACTGGACCATAATGACTGTCTTCTCTGCATTGCTGTTAGCTTTGCAGTTCGTCATTTTTGTGCCATACGTTGTATTTGTAGTGAACCGCCCCCTTTACGGTTATGTACAAAAGATGATTCATGATTGGATTGCTCGGGGATCTCTGCGTCGCAATCTTCTGCCATTTCCTCTAGGTGGATACATGTGCGTAACAGCATAATAGGCTATTGTTGGCTGCTGATCGTTGATTTAGGGTTCTTTTTCTTTTTATATGTGGAGTAATTACGGTCGAACTCACGGCAAGCCATTCAATGCACAGTTATTCGTGCGAAATCCTGACGGCGAGAATAGATTCTGGAAAACGATGATATTGTCCTACCGGGAGAGAATGTCTGGTCATTTGGTCAGATCCTCTCCGTCGCCTTATTACTTGGGTTTTGCAACGATGCAATAAAATGGTGCAACGATAATGTTGAAGCTTCTCTGCCACTGCCTTGGCTACTACGCCGACGTCAATTACGTCCTGCACTTCGTGCCTTGCTTCCGGTACTGGTACATCAGCAGGCGCTTCGACGGTCAAGAGCCCACATGCTTTCTCCGCCACCGTTCCAGCTACTACACCCGAATCCACCACATCCTCCCTCGCCATCGCCAAACCCCCCACCTCAGGTTACGCTCTCATCACCATCGCCGCTGCGTCGGGTGGCGCAACGAGGCTTTGTACGACGTGTAATGTTCTCCGTGTTTGGGCCGAACCTACCTAACAACGTTTCGACGTCTGAATGCACCCGCGGTTCAGGCCAGGTCGAAGTCGACCTCGAGCTTGGTTTAGGAAAGGGATCGTTAAATTCTTCCGATCACTGCCCCTCCGTCGACCCAAACCATTGCGCAGGATGCTTGATCCTTGTGCTGGTCGAGAAACATTCGGAATGTCACCAAAGTCACGTTCGTAAACTGCAGAGATGCAGCTAAACTCTGGACGATCGCTCTCACCTGAGCACCGGGCAATCATTCCACAACTATTTTCCCAACATTTTTTTTGGTGATGAAATAAATCTGCATCCACCCGACCGTTTTCGCCTGAGTCCCTATAACGCAGTAGATATTCAACGACTGGACATAGTGCTCTGAGCTTCGCCAGTGCTCAAGGGATGCATTAACGTCATGCACCGGTATTATGGATATGATCTGTTCGCGATCTGATCTCTACTCTTTCGTCCACTCTCCACCCTCAACTGTCGCCGTCATGAGTCTCTGACCCACACGACATCAATGCAGCGAACGTCCCCGTCACCGCAAGTAATAATAGGTAATCCGTGGTACTCGTACACATCCATGGGTTACGCGTGATGCGTCAAGTTTACAAATAAATTATATTTCAATTGTTACTGGTCCCTCTCAATCACCGCGAGCTCACTATCTGGAACCGTTGGTTGGGCAATCATGAATTCATCCAGTATCGTGCGTCCCTCCCAATATCGGATGCTAGTAAGCTGGAGTGACGGTAATATGTGACTGGCGTATGCATGTTTGCGAAGGTTTAGAATGATGTGGCTTGCTCCGATGGACTGCGCTGCAAGCAACGTTGGGGCGAGAGGTCCCACCAACGTGACATCAAATTCAGACGAAGAACTCGCCACAATAAGATTTACTGCGTTAAGAGCTGTATACGGGTTGTCAAAGATAGACCATGGATAAAGGTGATATGATGATACCAAAGATCACTGCGTAATAGATCATGCCTATTGACGCCCGGAGTCAGTATCGTACTCGAATGTGGTGATCAAAGCGACGAACCGTCTCGAAATAAGATGGCTAGGAGTTTTGCACGCGTTTTCCGTCCTAAGGATAGTCATAGTCAGCCATAGTCATGACGAACTCAAACTCAATCTGACCTTCGTGAATTGTCCTGATCAATATCAAGATGAACATCACGCCGTCGTAAAACATTAAAGATACGAAGCCCAGTTTCATTAACAACCCTGTTAACCCAATGAGCCGAATATAACAACGCGAAATGCCTCAGAGCTGTGACGACAATTTCTTCATTACTGTAACTCACCTAATTTTTCGGGGAAAAATTCCACATCTGAAATAGTAGTCAGCTACGGCAAAAATGCTTCAAAAGGAGAAAAACACACTTGGAATCTGTATTGACAGTAAAATGTAACTGACCAGGACGGAGATGTTATAAATCTAGAGTCAAGTCAGGAGTCCAGTCAATGCGATTACCTTCGAACTCACAGCTGCACCGACACCTAAAACAACCGCGGCTTTCCAATCCCGTCCCCAGATGGCGAGTGTTCGGAGAGACAGAGTAGCTTGTAAGATTTCATTTGATTGCAGGTAATGACATGATGAAGACTAAAGCTCACTTTGCAGGGGAAAGCTGAATATCCATAATAACCTTCACGCGCAGGCTGACTGAGATTGCTCTGAAAGGAATCGATGTCGCTTCACGTACCATGTCCTGACGTATATCATATCACTGGAACTGTAGCCTGTCAGCCGAGATTTCCTATTTAAAAGAAAGACTGCCACGAACAACTACGAGCCGAAGTTAGCGACGCTCGATTATAACTTACAGGCACGTACTGTAAAGATACCCCAGTTTCCCAGTGTGTCTGCGAATTCCAGTGAAGGACACAATACCCTAATATGTAATCCAACGGCACGTACAAATTTCATTGAGTAGAAAAAACGCCACAACAGGATATCGCCCAGCAACATATAAGACTTTCCCCACACTCCATTTTGAAAACCAGATGTATTCAAGCTGATCGGTGTCGTTGGTGGACACAACGAATGACCTGCATTGTCTGGCTCACCTCGCTGGAAAGATGTTAATTTGAGGGCTAATTTAGATGATGGAGGATGTAGCACGCACTCGGGAAAATTCAGAATTGCATCATAGGAAAGTATGACCGTCGCTGATACTATTCAAGGAGCAAAGAAGGTTAGTTAAGCTTGCACAACAATGCGATGGTATGTTTGATAGACATACATGAAAAGACCTGTGGTAGTAGTCAGCATTATCAATGGAGAGAACTGAACGAAACACACCCTCGATGTTGTTGGGTTGGGCTGCGGAACGAACTGGTCACTCATGGGCGGGTTCAACCAGTTGGCTAGCGGTGGTCAGAATCATATAGTCAAGACTGTGGTGATAAGGGACACACAAGAACCAGGAAGCCGAAGTCTGGTAGATTCAGAGCGGCGACGATGAAGGACAAAGCAGGACGACCAGGGGTTCTCTGAAGATTTACGCGTAACGACTCGGAAATGAGCCATCAGACTCCACCACTCTCACGCTGGGACTTCTCGAGTTTCGCGTAATTGCACAGTTGCGTCGCTTGAGCACAGCCCCGAGGCACGTCGGAGCGGACGCGAGAAGACGGGTGAAAGAGCGGTAAGTACGGGCCGGATGACGTTGGTGCTCAATTTCCTGCTTACGCGTCGCTCTCTGCTCCGCGCACCTTGTGGTCTTCTCGTCGTTCACGAAACATACTTTAAACCACTCGGTATACTCAAAAATGCGGCTCGCAACTGGGTCTCTCGTCGTCCCCGCCGTCGTTACCCTGTTGTTCTTGCGCAGACACCACCTAGGACAGTGAATCCGCCGCGCCGACCACAGATGCTGGACTTCATTAAAATGTATGTCTCGTCTTCATCTAGCCACAAAAGTGATAAATTGCTCATCGTCACTTTCAAACCCAAGTTCGAATCCCGTTTTTCGAAGCAATGCTGACATCTGCACGTCAACCACAGAGCGCCGCCCTAGTGCTTCCAGTCCAGCTGCCTGGCTGACGCCATCCCCTCCGCGACGCAGCTCCTGCAACAAGATTTTGACGGCAGTATGTTTCTCTCCTTCCTTTCCCACCCCCATATCATCGCTAACCCTTCCAATCTCCTCTCCTCGAACCAGGCAGGTACGTCTTCCAAGCCCAGCACCACGCAATCCTCTGGCATGGCTGCATCGCGAGGCGCATGGAAGTCGAAGAGCGCTGCTAATACTAAGTTCGTGTTTGGGTTGAGAGGAGTTGTGGGTGCGGTCGTCGTTGGGTCGTTGGCGCTGTTGCGGGTGCTGTGGTCATGCTTTGAGAGGGTTGTTGGTCGCTTTGAGTGTGAGTGTGAGGTTTTGATGTCGATGATGTTGATGTTGGTGGAGATGAGGTGTGGTTAAGGACGACGGGATCACAGACGATGGAATATGGATTCATGAGAGCTCGTGGAAGGACTCGATCGCTCCTTTTACAGAAGTACCCCAAAATGACCAAAATTCCAATGACTTCAACAGTACTTTTTCTCCCGAAAGTCGATTTGGGACCGTGGACTCTTTTGTCAAAACTCGAGATACCGATGGAATTTTAATGCACACACGCTGTCCTTTCTTTTTTTACATTCCACTGCAATTCTGTACCAGCCATCGCAAGGATCGTGCTCTAGTGGGCTAGCAAAAAGTAGCGTGACAACCCTATACGGCAAAGGTTTTGCCTGGTACTCGTATACGGCCATTAATTAGCGTGATGCCTCACGGTTACAAATAGATTACATCGCAATTGCTACTGATAATAGATTGCGCCACAATAAAGCTGGAGCGAGGGATCCAACCAGTGTGACCGCAAATTGAGGAAGAGATGTTGCAATGAGCAGATTTGTTACGCTTAGAGCTGCATAGGGGATATCAGAGGTTAAGATGTGGATGTGGAGGGTTACGACGATACCAGATAGAATTGCGTAGTAGATCATGCCTAATGACTCAGAGTCAGCTTCACGCTTGAATGGAGAAATCAAGGCGACGAACCATCTCGAAACAAGATGGTGAGGATTCGCGAGCGCGTTTTACGCCCTGGGGATAATCAGGTCTGGTCCCAACGAGCTCAAGCATTATCTGACCTTCGTGAACTGTCCTGGTCGATATCAAGATGAACATCACGCTATCGTAAAACATTAATGATGCGAAGCTCAATATTGTCACAACTGCCGTTGGCCCAGTGACCCCACTGTAACAATCCAACAACGTTTCTAAGCTGTGAAGACACTGTTCGGTAACACAGCTCTCGCAGGTCTGCGTTTTGGTAGTACGCACAATGGATGTGGCACATCTGCAGATGAGGTTCAGCAACAACGTCAATGGCGGAAGTAAGAAGCATACGTCGAAACCATTTTTCCAGTAAAATATTACAGACCAAGACAGAGAAGTTGTACGTCTGGGAGCGCATCAGGACTACAGTTGGTGTTAGAGTGTTCGAACGTACGGCTGCGCCGATACCTAAAATAACTGTGGCTCTCCAATCCCGTTCCCAAATTACAAGTGTCCGGAGCGATAGAGTAACTAATAAGATTTCGTCAGGTTGCGGAGCGGGATACGAGGAAGCTAAAAGCTCACTTTGCAGCGGAAAGGTGCATAGCCAAAAAGCCCTTTGACAGCGGCTCTCAAAGGATTCGTTCCTGAGGGAAATGAGGGCTCACCACCACCATTTCCTGAAGCACAACATGACCTCGCAACTGCTGCGTGTCAGCCAAGAAATACTCGTTCGAGACAATCCAACACAAACAACTAGGAGGGGGAAGTTAGCGTAGAACATATACAACTTTCCAATACATACTGTAAACACAGTACCTCCGAGTTTCATCGTGTCTGAAATTCATGTAATTAACAGAATATTTGACTCGGATCCAAAATGGCGTACAAATTTCAGTGAATAGGAACAACGCCAGAACAGGACATCTTCCAGCAAAATACAGAGCTTTAGCGCTAGTCCATTTGGATAACCAAATATATTCTAGCTGATCGAGTTTTTATGATTTATGATCCTTGACGTAGATAATGAAACCAAACTGTTTGGCTCACCTCGCTGAAGGGATGGAAACGTCGGGGAAAATTTAGATGAATAAAGATGTAGCACGTTCTCGGGAATAGTTAGAATTGCATCATAGGCGAGCACAACAGCCGCTGACACTATTTAACATGCCAAAAAAGCTTTCGTCAAGCTTAAAAAACAGGACGTACGGCATGCTTGAATAGCATACATGACAAGTTCTGTCTAAACGTCAGTCATATTAATGTATTGGAACTGCACGGAACGTACTCTCGACGTTCGGATATCTTGTGCAATTCCTATCAGCTGCGCAATGTGGCCACTCATGACCTATACGCGTGTGATTGACGACTTTTGGGTGGCCAACCACGTTGGCTTTCAGAGGTCAGAATGGTGTATTCGACTACTGTCATGGTACGGAAACCCACCAGAACGACGGGGCTCTTTCTTGTTGGATTCACGGGGCTAACTATGAAACACTAAAGCCATGTGTTCTCTCGGGCTTTATGTGTGGCCATTCTGAAATTAGCATCAGAGACGGCACCGAGAACCCATCGCCACTCTCACGCACGACCGCCTGGTCTTCTCGTCTGCGCTGGACCGAACCGTTTGAGCACCGCCTTGGGACACGTGGAGTCATTCTCCTTCCCGGATGTTAGCAGACATCCTTGAATTTAATTTGCCAATTTTCATGTCTAAAATTCCGCCGAAAGCGAAGTTGGATTCGAGTAATTGAGCTTGAAAGAGGCGTACCGATGAACGTGTAAATATGGACCGCCATTGCAATATCATAAGCGCCCACAATGTGTGGTGGCAGTGCATGCTACCACGCGACATGCATTTTGAATGCCGTCGGAGGTGCTTCGTCACAGAGACTCGAAACCCTAATATGTTGAGGCAACATATCCCCGCCCGAAATTCCCCCACGACGCACGTCCGTGTGGCTCATCGGAGAGATGTGTTGCGGTGCCATTCGCTGAGCTCTCGACGAGCCGAGATCATCTTTTCTCTCCGAAGACACCAGCGGGCTCAACTGATGAGATCTGGTTCGTGATAACAACTGAAGAGGCACTCGAGTATAACTGAGTGATTCTGAGTCACGGCGAAGCACTGAGCACTGATTTACTTAGACTGTTCAATCAAATTTGTTGTACTTTCAGGCTGTGTGAATACTGCGGAAGATGTATGGCCATGTGACAAGCGAGAGAACTGTGCGGCAAGTGTTAACGGACAAGTATGGTAGGTTGCGAAGATGAAGTTACCGCAGTATACACCCAACTTGCGAGGATGCGTCAGCTTGTAAATGGCACGAGCGGACAGTCTCAAGCGCATCTTTTCCTGTAGTACATTCCAAAATCTACCAAAATCTCTGTGAACTCGCGTATTACTGCTTCCTTCGAAAGCCGAATTCGTGGGCGATGGAAGTATTGTATGAGGTGGATTGTTACATCAATACATGCAGCTGTTCCTTTTCCGTTCGAGCACACGGCGAGTGTCGAACACCGTGTGCATCGTAAGTCTTTGTGAAGTTGGTACGGAAACTTGCATGTTGATCGGAGGCGCTTTATAGGTCTTTCGTGAGCGAAGCCAGGTTTGTCGGATTTGGGGCGAGAGGGAGATTTCCCGCTGAGACTCAGACTGCGTCACTAGCGAAGGAAACGGAAGGGCTCACTCAAACTCAAATGAACGCCATTCAAATTATCCACACAGCTAATTTTGAAGCTCCTGAGAGTAATAAAAGTATACGCATCTCAGGCTTCTCGCCGTGATGGATATTGAGATAGAGCCGCCGTTCGCGCTCGTGTTCCCACCGGATTTGGATGGAGTTGATGGAGATGAATGTGAAGACTGAGCTGACCGCGGTGAGGACGGTTTTGAAAGAGAGGGAGTGGGGGAGGTTAGGTCGCGCGTGTCCTCGTTACATTGCTGGAAATTCATAAAGCTGTTAGACCACATGCAACTAGAATGGTAGGAAGCAAAATTGTAAGTTAAAGTCCTGATGACAATGTAATCGAAAACGTGAACAGTTCGGAATAAAGATTGACTGGTAAGGGAATACGAAGTGCAAAGAGGTCAGAGATATTAATAGATGACCTCGATGATACGGAAGATTGATGATCGATGTAAATGATGGAGACGAATTCAGAGCTGCAAACGGGGATGAAAGAAACGGATGAAAAAAATCTCACCGAAAGCACGCTGATCGCTCTTAAACACCTGTACGTCCGCCAAATCCTCCACCTTGCGCGGGCAGTACGCGATTATCTCCGAGTAAGCGATGATGAGCACAGACAGGTGATGTCTTTACTCCATTGGTTCAACTTGACGTTCGTGTTTGTTTATCAGTGGTACGTTTGATATGAAAGGTTGAAAGGATAGGTGGAGGAAGAGAAACGTACGTGTTGGAATATCCGATAGTTGTGCAGCTGCAATTAGACACTGGTTGGCGCATTTGCTGAGTGGTATGGATGGGGAAGGAGATCAGCGCGCAGCGCGGACTCGGGAAGCTTCGGGCCGGAATGTTGCGTCAGCTTCGGAGATTACCGGCCGAAACGAAATTTGTACGTCAACCCATAGCTTCTCCGTCCGCTAGTAACGCCTGAAACACCAAGATCGGAACCCTGCTCGGATCGTTCTTCGCGAATCAACCAGGAAGTTGAAGTGGAAGTGGCGTCCTCGACCTTCTTTTGAGGATATTCAGTAACCATCTTTAACATCTCGAACCGAGAGATGGTTGACCGATAACTCCCTCTAATGACGCCGCACGGTTTTTGGATATGGTAAACCCAATTATGACAGACTCGAGGTAATTAGACCCACTCAAATTCGGTACCTACGCAACTTATTCTAAACGGGCTTCTTCTCAGCTGCTAATAAGAGACCCGAAATGCCAGATATCTCATGCTCGTCTCCTCACATTCAATGGACATCCCTCAAGCGTTGCTGTGGATCAATGGTCAAACACGCGCTGCGAGCACTAAGGAGTCGTTCGAAGTCCACAATCCCCTAACAAAGAAGATCGTGAGCATATCTGCGTCCGCTAATTCCGCAGACTGCAAGGTCCGTCAACCATCTCCTTACGTTGCACGTCTTGCATAACAACCAACACGCAGGACGCCGTCGAAGCCGCTGCGCACGCTTTCGCCTCATGGGAGCAAGTCAACTCCGCTGAAAAGCGTGCCATATTCTTCAAAGCCGCCGATCTGCTCGAATCTGAGAGATACGTGCAGAATATTATCCAGGCTATTCAAGACGAAACTGCATCGGAGAAATCATACATATTGGGAGAGCTGAGTATGTCTGCTGGGCTTTTGCGTGATGCAGCTGGTTTGGCGAGCGAGGTCAGGGGGGAGATGTATCCCTCGTGTGCAATCCCTGGTGCGGAGGTTTTCGTCCAGAGAAGGGCTCATGGAGTTATGTGAGTTGACAAATTTGCGTTAATGAATCCTGGAAACGACGCTCCACTTCACACAGATTCTCAATCGCACCTTGGAACGGTCCGATAGTCCTAATCATCCGCGCTTTCGCTGTCCCGTTAATCTGTGGCAATACGGTCGTGGTCAAGTCATCGGGATATAGCCCTCGGAGCCAAGCAATAGTGATTGAACTCTTGCACGAAGTCAGTCACATTGATTTATCGAATTCTCCGCTACAAGACTGTTGTTGTTTAGGCTGGGATTCCACCCGGAGTCTTGAATCTAATCTCGATGTCAAGGGAGGATGCTCCGAAATTAACAGCAGAGATCATCGGAAATCCTCACGTTCGCCACATAAATGTAAGCGTGAGACGGCTTGGTCAATAGCTTGCTGATTTAGTGGTACCTTATCCAGTTCACAGGTAGTGACAACGTTGGGAAGATCATCGCTGCTGAAGCATCGAAATATCTCAAACCGTGCGTGTTTGAACTCGGTGGAAAGGCTCCAGCAATAGTAAGACAATTACGTTGGCTCAATTCACACCTCTGAAATCTTCGAAGGTTCTCGAAGATGCCAATATCCCCGAAGCAGCACGTTCTATAACCTGGGGTGCCATGGTTCATTCAGGACAGGTGTGCATGTCTACCGAGCGAGTAATCGTCCAACGCAACGTCGCCGCGGCACTTCAATCTGAGCTTGTCACCCTATGCGGTAGGCTGACGGCGGGAGATCACATCAACGATCCTTCCGTGAAACTCTCGTGTCTTTTCTGCGAAAGCTCAGCGGCGAACGTGTTGAGTATGATAACAGAGGCGAAGTCTGCTGGTGCACAGGTACTGTTGGGTGATATGAAGAATGACAGTGCCGTTATCCAGCCACACATTCTCAGCGGTGTGAAGCCAGGGATGCGAGCTTGGGACCGAGAGAGTTTCGGGCCAGGTGAGTTGCGAAAGATCATTTGCCGAGAATGGTGTGGCATTGACACCTCTTCGTCAGTTATCGTCATCTCTGTCGTTGACACTATCGACGAAGCGGTGGATCTGTCCAACGCTTTTGATTACTCGCTCACAGCGTCGGTTTGGACGAAGGATAAATTCAAGGGACTTGAAGTTGCGCGTCGGATCAGAACTGGTTCGTTAATTACGCTGAAAGCGTTCTTCGGACTGAGGATATGATGCGTTTAGGATGCGCGATTGTCAATGGACCAACGTTCGTCTACGAGCCAGCTTTCGGACATGCAGGATTAGGGTATGTCTTTCTTTGTTTTGAACACTCCATAAATCCGTTGACGTGGACAATTTGTCAAAGGGGAGCGACAGGATATGGACGCTTTGACATCGAAAACTTTACCGTGAAGCGGGCAGTGATAATAAATTCCTCCCCCAGCGTGTACCCTCTGGTTGAGTAAAATTGCTGATGCACGATATGTCATAAAATGCCAGCCACTCGTGCAAGTGGGTGACGAAATCACTGTTCTCCACAGAAAAGCAATACGATTAGATATGAGAGAACGTCTGCCAAGTTTGGAGTGATTCGGTCACACTGACCTTTCCCAATATACCGTCGTAAATGTTGTACCACTGACGCACCGACGTTCGCACATCCGCATGGGATACCAAGTTTTGGAGTTGGGATACCAAGTCAACATCAGCAGTTGGGTGATGTGGGGTACGTTGGAGCGGGTGGGTAAATGCATTTTGGGGAAGAAGCGATGGGGATGGGGCAGCTGGTGTCCACACCATAGGTGTGGTCCTCGTCTGTGCTTTACTTCGATCCTCTCGCCACTTTGTTGGAATATTTTCGATCGTATTTTGCATGTCATATTACATCCTTTGTATTTTGTATCCTCGGTGACTATTCGCAGTGCTACTGCTGATGCTCTGTATCGTTTTCATGTATGACAAGAAAAGTTTTGAGATATTAGTATTCCTGCGAGGAAAGTCTGGGATTTCGTTGACTTCATATCAATCGGTGAGTGGCGAGGAATATTAAGGCTTGAGTGGTATCAAAACAAACGTATTCTACCGTTTCACATACTTTGCCAGTGCTAACTTACTTTGCTAACGATAGACGGTGGTAACGAAGATGGAGGGGAATTGACAATACACTTGCGAGCAAAGTTCGGTCTTCGTCGGGGCTCCTGCGGTATTTAAATCGTCACATAACTGGAATTCTGAACAAAAACTTCTGATTCGATCAAGAGCTGAATTCAAGTACGACCTCCGCACATTCACGACGCCGAATGATAAATATGACTGCAAACCCACCAACACCAGCGACCCCCAAGACTTGGGATGAAATGGAGGTTTATATTTCCGGCATTATCAACGGATTCAACAAAGGTTTTGAGGTCAACTTTGAAACGCCAGTGGGTCATCCGGGGACCACTGATGTGATGACGGTAACTGTGTATGCTGGAGAGGAGATGGCTAAACAGATGAAGTTGGAGAAAGACCGCAAGAAAGAGGTTTTCACGATCATTGCCGGGGCTATGATTTTTCACAGCATGGATTTCAAAAAGTCCCTCAAACCGATTATTGAGAATTTGGAGCAGGACGATAAATCGATGACCTTGACTTTTCGATGTGACATTAAGAAAGTTGAGCACAACAAAGTTTCGAAGAGCGAAATTCAGAAGATAAAGGTTGTAATGCACTTTTCGGGGTGGTAAAAGAGGGTGAATTATTTGGTGGTTGCTTAGGATAGATGCGACTGGGCGGCCGGGTAGTATGGGCAGGTTCCTTCGGCGGTTCCTCTTTGTGTCTTTGTAATCATTTTCAAGTTCTTCAAAGTGGTGAAATGTTACAGTTAGACGGAATAAGTGTTCGGGGGGATAGCTGCTTTCAGGGGGATCATTCCATCCACAATCCCCATACCTCAAGACCCGTGAGTCCAGTTGTCAAATGCAACGTCGTAGTGTAATTCAACAGATGGGGGCATGTTTGGCGCAGTAAAGGTTAAGTGCAGGCAGCCTACACAATCAGATGGATATGCGGTAAACATTGGACGACCGACCGACCACAAGACACCCTTAGAAAGGAACTTGAGCTGCGGATCTGACACAATATATCGACGTTAGAACTTCCAATCTTTGCGTGTCTCGTCGTAGATTCTGAGATAAAATGCTCGTAAACCTTGGTGGGAATAGCCATGTCGTCTGAGTGGTGTCGATTCACGCGAAATGGAGTGATGAGAAGAAGTGATCGCAATATTTGGCTAGATTGGGAAGAACAAACAACCAAAATGGGAAAATGCCGTCACAACGTTCCCCAAAGAACTATGACAGCGATGACATTAAGCCGCTCGTCATCGAACAAGCGAGACTATATAACACTCACGAACATTAGCGAACACCCGCCCACTGGCGCCGCCGCCTCTCCCGTCGACAAGCAGGCCAAGGAAGCCGACGTTGACAGAAAGGTGCGCTGAGTTGGTCTGTGGTTTGAAGTTGGTTTACTTACTGGGATACCGAAGCTCCGTTTCTATGGCGTCATTAAGGCGTTTCTACAGGGCCGAATGCCCGATAACCAGCAGATCGACCAGACGTTGGCCTACGTCCGCGACCACTCGCCCATACATGTAAACAAGCTCAGTCCGGAAGGGAAGAAGTTCATTCAAGACCTCAGGGATATTGTCGAGACGGTACGCGTGTTCTCTGTTTGCCAGATGACTCTTTCTCACTTTTTTCACCAGAGGCACGTTTGATGGTCGCCGAGAAGAACGCCGACGAACTGTTCCGGAACTTCATCTGGCACACTCGCGACACCGACCTTGATCGTGCCAAGCAACGAAGTCCTGCAGGTCTCGTCTGAGAAAGCTAAGGTGGACGGTCAAGAAGGTACGTCATACCTCCTCGCCTTTTCATGTCTATTTATAACTCGTTCCTTCTAGCCGTCAAGCATCTCCGTACCCTTCTGTTTCTCGTTCTTACGAACGCGGAGGCTCGCAGGCCGCTCGGCGACTTCTCCGTCATCGGACGCGACATCCTCGCCCGTGGCGCTGTTCACGCCGCCGAAGGGATCGGGCCAGACCAAGAGCGGCTCCAGAACAGAACATCGACCAGAGCGCGCCGAAGGATACTTTCATCTCCAAGGGTGGTCGTCAAGCTGGTCCGAACAAAACTCCGGTACTCGAAGCCAGGGTTCCTGGTACGGACACCCGCGCGACGACGTTGATACGGCGCGAACATCAAAACCGAAGACGGGAACAAGTACAACGGAGACGAGGCACGTCAGAGAGCTGTGAACGGCGGAGCAGACGCTGCGAAGCAAGCCGTGGATCGCCTTTCTTCTCGCTCGAATATCGTCTCGGAAGTCTGGTAAACCGTATTCAATGTTACGACGAGATACGATTGGAAGAGGAATAGAAACACACCTTAGGACGTTCTCATCACCCTGGTTGATGAAGTACAGAACGACCACGACGCTCCCACCCACCGCTGCAGCGTGCATCGGCAGAACACAATCGAGAATCGATTTGACGGGTTGGCTGTGCCGGATTGCGTATTCTACGAGCCCGAGCTTGCCCGCTGCAGCTGCTCAGTGTAAGTCGAGTCTTGGAACTGTCAGAGATGCTGTTAATCGTTGAAATACATGAGCAGGGATAAGGGAAATGCGTATAGTCTATCGTGACGTCGCCGCTTTGTGTGGGGTTCTGGACGTGCAGGGCTTGGTGCACAAGTATGATTTGGCTGTATGTAGCTGTGTGAGAGGTGGTGGTACGCCATTCGTTTCATCCGTGCATACTCGAACGGATGGGGCACGGGTTTCTGGATGCAGATAGGCGAAATTCAGATAACCGAGGGGTCGGTTTTGTTAAGAGCTCTTCAGTAAAGTGAATTATTGATGAACTGGGCTGAAAAACTGATACCGGCCTAATAAATCACGTTAAAATGTCTAAGTGGGTATGCACAAGCCTGGCGATGTCACTTGTCACGATACACACCGCCAGATGTGTTCTGGTCCGGGAGACACAAAGTTGAGACCCGATCACACCGTACGCTGTGCATGCGCGTGAACCAGATGTGGCGATGTGGCACCTGAAACGACTTGACATATGGATCCCGAAGTTGTCCGTGGCGCCGCCTATTCTAGTGCCAACAGTTAACGCCAGAACCGAATCCTTTCCTCTTGGCGTAATGATTTACGGGGAATTCACATTTGGAATGGATGCCCGTCTACGCATCTGGAACGGTTTCCACGACTAAAGGTGTTAGACTCGGAATTGGGCAGTCGAAGTCAGCACTGAGAATTGCCGAACACTATAACAATCCTAGTGTTTGCATATTTTGAACTCTTGACCTCGAATGAAGGTGTTCCGAGAGATTAGAAACGGTCATATCTGGCAATGGATATATGCGGCTGATGTTAGGGTCACACAAAGATTTGGAGGCGCTATCTTAACGCTGAGCTTGTGCTAGTTCATCACTTGGTTCGTGTAGCCAATCCCCGACACTAGCATACTTTAGAATACTTGGCCAGACGACCGTGCCTAGCGTTAACTGCAAACGCAGTGCCCCAAGGAGAAATTGACTTCCTATAAATTCAGTCAGTGCATGTCACTCCTTCATACCATTAACTCTTTCGCCTTGCATATCGACATTCCTTACGAAGACATTCATAAAAGATGCTCACTATCGAGGAACTCGTACAGAAGGCAAATGATGAAATATTAAACGTAAAAAATTTGTATCTAGCACCCATGGAAAGCAAACAGATCCATGGCATTCCCCTGGACATCAAGTGAGCTAAAAGGCTTCAAAGATCGCACACAGAAGTGAGTCAAATTTCAAACTTACATTAATAATATCTCAAATCCAATGGGGTAGGTTGGAGAGAATGGTAAAAGACCATACCACGGCTGCATCAACCCAAGAGAAAGAGAAGACGCTAAATGAGGTCATAAAACACTCAAATGAACTGATGGAAGAACTCAAAGAGGCGATCATGACTAAAATCCTTGAAAAAATTGAAGATTTATTCCCCAAATGCAAGTTCGGTGTGGAAAAACTTCCCCATAGTATGGCCGCGCAAAGATTACTGGAAAAAAAGCAAAGAAGTGATTTTCCGACTCAGTTCGCCAACTTCGTGGTATTCCAGGAATTTTTGTTAGTAAAGTTTTAGCCTGATTGCTCTTTCAGTTGCAAGATATGGTATGAAGGCTTGAAAACCTCTAAGCACGCATACTCGCGGGAGCAACTGGATTCCCTCTTGGACAAACTGATTCCGATGTGGGCCGCATTGAAACCAGTAGTTGACGCAGAATCGCCAAACAAAGACACTGTGTTGGACATTAAGCCGAAAACCGGTAGGCAGTGATCAGATACACTGGCAATCGGGTAGCGAGTTGAAACAGGTCGAACCAAGAAGCACCGACTGAATGGTGTATATAGAGTATAGAATTAGAGCATAGAATTACCGGAAATAGACCAATATAGAGATGCGATTTAAATATCTGGCAACGGTCACCTGTTTTCTGGTTTGTCCTTCAATAATGATAATAGATATCTGTCCTCCCCGCCGGCTCGCGTGACTAAATTAGTGGGTTTTTCGATGGTGGGGAACGATTAATGTTGAAGCAAGTTGCTCACAGTGATATACTCCAGGGAGAAAACTCGTGCGCGTCACCAATACGGGTCGAACTCGGGCATTTGGAGATGTGGAGATGTACTTGTAACCAAAGGGGGATGCACGGCTATCTTCGGTATTAGAAAAACAAGTTACTCCCAGGGAGAAAACCGTGCGCGTCGCCAATATGGGTTGAACTCGGGCATTTGGAGGTATACTAGTAACCAAAAGGGGATGCACGGCGATCTTCGGTATTAATGAGAAACTCAACGTTTCTTTTTGGCTCTAGACCAACATGATTTGAATCAAACAACCAGAGGACCCTGCGTTCGAATTGTGTGGCGAGCCGACTGGGATGGATGGGGTCGGCGAACCTCGGGTTGGAAAGGGTAAAAAGAATCTAATGGAGTCCAAGCCAACTGATTTGAGGTACGCACATCCCTGTCGAATCCAAAGAATAGGGTCAGTGGATGATTTAACGGCAACACCACCTCGTCGTGATATTTTGTGCAATCTTGGGACACTTGTGGTTGCGTTGTGCCACAGGGCAGCACCGATCAGTGAGAGCGAAATTGGAACTAGCAAATGGGATGGCCCGATTCCAATTCCTAAGCTAAATTTCCTCCGACGTGAATGAATGAAGCAGTCCAGATCTCTACGAAAATCATCTCATGAGATGGCGCTCTGGGTTTTCAAGTACCAAAACCACGCCTTCGAAAAGAGAAAACTCGAATTGCTCACAACATAATTCTTCGCCGACTCGGAACTTCGTGTACACTCATTATCTCCGTTCATCATATCTCTACTTGGAATAATTGCTTTGGGCTCTCATGGACTTTCCTCCATGTTTCGACTCATCCAATCTATCACCTCCAAACTTCACCGGATATCTAACGCATTCTCACTGCGGAGCCGGACCCTGGCCCTGGATGACTGGGTGGATGGGAAGAGAAGAGAAGTGGTGTTAGCGATGAGAGTGTTAAGGAGATACAAGGGTGCCAATGGAGAGAACATACATTTGTCACATTCCTGCTGCAAGAACTGGTCCGCGGGACCGATGTCGTCGGCGCCGCATTGTCCCTGGATGCACGAAAACGCCGCGTCACGCAGAGACTCAGTGTTGCATATGCACTCGAGGGGACTGTTCCGCAAAACAAAAAAAGTGGGACGACCCAACGCCGGTTAGAAATTATTTATTGCGTGTTGAGGGAGAGAGGGAGGGAGAGGTACATACTCGGGGAGGAGACCGCAGCCGAAGTCGTCGGCGGTTTGCGTTAGGCATGATGTGATGCATGCGTCTTGCGCGAGGACGACGGAAGCGAGAGCGGCGAGGATGAGGAGCGGTTTCGTAGTGAACAGCATTTTTGGTTATGGGTTGTGTTTTGAGGTCTTCTTTGGGAACGATGAAGAGAGAGGAGGCGATGGTTGAGAAAATTTGTGTTTGGGAGGACAAGGGAGTCTGCCCTTTTATTCAATTTGTTTTGTGTCGAATGACAGGGTTGTAGTCGACCTCCCGGGCGTTCTACAGATATGAATAAACCACGTACAGTATTGCCAGTGGATGGCCGATCACGGGAAAGACTGCCCGGACATCAAAATGACAACCATCATGCATCCGTCGAACAAAGCGAGCTTGAGCATGATACGCTACTGTATAGTATTGTAACCAGAATTTCACGAGTGTAAGGATGATCGGCGAAAGCAGATAACTGTATCTGAATCCTCGACTCGCAGTGCTGGTGGCCATACAGGATGCGAACAGCCCCAGACCCGTGTTAATCCACGTATGTAAGTTGTGGTCGTCAGACAGCCCTCAAGCGAGAAAATCAGGAATCAAATTAAGCAACGCCAGTGTGATTTCGCCTCCGTTATGTTATGATCGCTGGCCGCCCAGAGAGAATCAGCGAAAGACTCGATTTTACGTTTTTGGTTAGAATCGTCACGTCATGATGTCACGGTCACAGTCACGTTGCATTATTCCTGTTCTTTGTCTGCATTGCATTGTCTGCAGCGCTCGTCGTCGTCTAACTCGAACTCAGACCATTTCCATGGCTTCATCCAGCTGTCCTCGCCGTCGAACGTGACGCTGACGAGCTGGTCATCACTGCTCATTCTTCAACCAACCAAATCCGTTAAGCACGTTCGAATATCAACGCACTAGTCGCGAGTTAGCACCGACACCAGCACCTCTCGCAAAGCTACAAGCCGCCAGATCATATTCTCCTTGCCCAAAATGCCACACGCGTTTAGAACTCAACACAAAGCGGAAGCAAAATACAATGTCACGACAGACTGTACGTCCTTCCCGTACTGGTATCTTCCTCATCACGATGAGTAACAGTGGTATCTCTACAGTTCCGAGACTCGACCTACAATCAGCTGCCGGAGCAGCCAACCTCGGACTTGTAGAGTATGCAAATTCGGCACGGCCAATCCGTCATCTCCGTTTTCGATGGTGTTGTCCCTCTGCACGCTGCAGCGGCAGGCGGGAGCGTTGTGGTTGTTTTGTACCTCATTGATCAGGGTGCGGATGTGAATGTCCCAAGGTGTGTTCTCATTCATCTTTACCATCGTGTTTCAGTGATTGTTAATACGGTTTTGGCCAGACTTCCCCGTCGCTATTCGAACGAGAAGAAAAGCGACACAGGCGTTCTCATCGTCGGCAGCTGCGGTTCGTCTCCCTTTGTCCACCTAAATCCATATTCACGCCTCCCTCCCTTCCACAGGATCCAATCCCGTTCGAAACCGAGAGGCTTTCGTGGGTCGGCCTTGGGCCGGAGGGGTGGCTGCCCACGCAGGATCAAGACCAATAAGCTTGACGTGAACTGTGGGACACGCCGTCGCCGTCGTCGACGATGGCCAGCATATGTGGCGTGGCTCGTGTCATGCGTCGATGCATCTCTTCTCTCCCTCCCTCCCTCCACCATCACCTGATTACCTCGCAACTCCACACAACGTCTGAGATCACTCTGTGCGACACTCCGTTCAAGTTCTGGACAACCGCGACCCGTCGAGCGATCTGGAGGAAGAAAGTCGTCAAGAACCTAGATATTTGTTCTCCCGATTAACTCGTATGAATTGATTAACGCGGTCTTCTGAGAAACGACTAGGTGTCCAAAGGGGGACACACGTCGGCATAACAATTTGCTCACAGTGATAAAACCCAGGGAGAAAATCGTGCGCGTCACCAATATAGGATAAACTTGGGCATTTGGAGATGTACTAGTGGCCAATGGGGGATGCACGGCGATTTCGGTATTAATGGGAAATTCAGCATATTTTCTGGCTCTAGACCAGGATCAAACAACCAGAGGACCCTGCGGCGTTCCAATTATGTGGCGAGCCGACTGAGATAGCATGAACTAGATGATGTCAACTTGTTTTGCTCTCACGCAACTCCGCGAAAGCCGTATATACGAAGCCCAATGACTCACTAGCATGGATCTTTTCCCCGGATGAAATTGTAGATACGGAGTAGCAGATGGAGGGGGTGGATACATCATGGTTCAAGTCCGTCATTCCAGATGGGAATAGCGAATGACAATGATGCCGCACGCTGGGTCACGTCTGTGATTTACGGTTGACTTGTCAGCAACCGACATTTCTTGCTGCGGTGAGTTCGAGTTCACCATCGTCTTACGGATACTGACGCACCTGGAGAGTCCCGTAGTTCGTGATAAACTTGGACGATCTGCACTTGCTCTGATGGGGACGGCAAACTTCGGGTGGGTGCCAAAGGTAAGAGAATCGAATCCCAGCCAGCTGATTTGACGTGCGTGTTGAATCCAAAGAATAGTGTTCGTGGATAATTTAACGGCAACCATCTCGGCCTGGTATCTTGTGCACTGGCAGTTTATGACACCCGTGGTTGCTCTGTGCCACAGGGTAACACCGACCAGTGAGAGCGAAATTGGAACTAGCAAATAGGATGACCCGATTCAAACTCCTAAGCTAAATTTCCCCCGACTTGTCGAGAATGAAACAGTTTAGATGTTTGGGTAGACAGGTTAGTGCCATCGCAACATACGCCAATGCTTTGCGCACTAGTATTCATGCTGAGCGTTGATTCCAGATCAACACTAATTTCATATAGTACAGCCCATTGCAGTTTCATGGCTTTACGATGGATAAAAACCCCTGTCGAGTCGGCGTTTTCAAAGAAACTCTCAGTCAGTTCTGCAACGCATCAGCTCAATGAACACGCACGAGTTACCTACTGGGCTGGACGGTGCGGTAAAAGAAAACGCAGAAGTTAAACGTCTCGTATGTATAGGACACGGGTTTGATTGTCGCGCACATTAAAATTACTTACTTTCAGATTGATTCGCTGAGAAGTATACATCAAGAAAAACACGAATTCGAAGTCAAACACGAGAAGGAAGTCGTCGACTTGTGATTTCAGGACATTTTCTGCTCCAAACCCATGAATCTCACATACTGCTTTCTTTTAGACTGAAATTGCCCTTCAACCAATCGTTGAAATCCCCGCGAACCGCGTCTGGGGAGAAAGTGAAAAAGCTTAGTAAGGAAGCCGCAAATATAGAAACAAGTTTGAAAGCAGTTATTACCAATATATTCGCAGGTACTGATAATTTTGGGCTTTGAAATCGAATCTAGTGATCGCTGATGGCCAGACCTTTGTTAAGGATATTTAAACACAATAGTGAACGGAATTACGCAGGGGATTAAGGAAAGTCACTCACAGGGTTAGGTCCTGCATCATGAATGGGTGTATTATACTACGACACGAAATGGTTAGATCACGTTTATAGAGACTCGGTATAGAACGTGAATACACATCATCGTTCGAAACACCTAATCTCACAGCTAGATCTCATTTTATGCTGGCGTGAATGGCTTGAGCCCGCCAGAGTTTGCGCGTTGTTCAACAGTTTCATTCGAAGAAATGGTATGCAGCCGTCCGTCAGTAGATACGACGGTAGAATGACAGCCAGTCAAATGAGAATAATGTGTTCCAAAGTAATAAAAATTTCCGCACCAACGTTGTCACCTATAAAACTAGTGACTCTTGGGCAGTAAGCGATGCATGTATCAGCTGAGCAAATCCCAAGAAAGAAGGGTTAAGAATTAAGATAGAACTTTCTCGGCTGTGAAAATGTCGTTGGATACTGCCAATTCCGGATCACATTAACGAGGGCGTGGACGACAGAGGAGTCTTTACACCGGGGGCATGCATCGAGAAGGTGGAATTCCACCGTGGCGAGGAAGGTGACGCGGCGGTGTCAAAGAAAGACCCTACTTTCGTGCTCCGACAGGTCCCGTCCCCATAAATGGGAAGTCGTGAAACTCCGAAGGACCTTCTTGAAGGACCGCCGTGCGCCCTTCCACAGTCACATTCTCGCTCGACTCTCGCAGGTAGAAAGTTTAATTAGCCAAAACCCAACAAATATATCTACTCATTTTCCCGGTATTACTTCTTCTCGCGCCTGGGTAGAACACAGACTTGCTTCACTTCCCATTTACGGGAACGGGACCTGTCGAAGCGCGAAAGAAGGGTCTTTCTTTGACACCGCCGCCTCGCCACCCAGTGTTACGATGCTTGACTTGTGTTCGGGACAGTGTTGGCCGGTCATGACCCAAAACGCGAAGTCAAGTCAATGACTTGACCGCGAGTCAGTGTCTTTCGATGACCGTGAAATGACCGTTGACCTACATAGGTGCCAGGGGTCAAGGGTGTCCTGTGTCCATATTTCCATACATAGTAAATACGTCGCCGCTTGCAGCAGTCACTTATAATTAGCCAAGGTACAGCAGCTGTCAGTAGAATCCCACTCGTTCCAGGCTCCCAGTCGGTGACTGGTTACCCATACCGGTGGCGTCGTCAAGGTCAAGTCAAGGTCAAGTCAATTGGTGACCCGAACGTGACTGTCATGACCCAACGGTGACCGTCAGTGACCCGCACAACACTGGTTCGGGATGATTGGATATGGAGACCACGCGCTGATGGCTGCACAGGATTGGGCCACGCGAGCCTTGTGTTCATTCAAAACTTGAAAGTCCAAGTTGCAGTCCTGAGTCGGTATATGATAGCTTTCAAGCGAACGAGAATCGTGCATCACGTTGAGCCAAACGCGGGTGGATTCCACGATTTGAATTCTGCGGCTAGCGAGAGTTCATTTTTGGGCCTAATGAGGCCGCCCACAGCTGAGTCAGCTGATGGCCGAACGGCAAGATTGCTTCTCCGCTTCTTTGATCTCGATTCCGGGAGCTTCTTTGCACGTGCGAACCCCATTTTGAGTATTTCATTCGAAATTGGAAATCACTGGTGCTTATGATCGTAAAAGCATGAGGGCATGAGAAATACTACACGGTTAAGTGGTAATAGATATGCTCGCTGTATCTGTGGTGCTCTGTTCGAGTCTCCTCCTTGCTCTTTTTTCTTTCCATTTTTCCCTGCTATACCGTGACCCCGCCGCCGAACAAACTGCATGCCGTTGTTAGTAAAAACAGTCCACAATATCCGCTTGCTTTTATTCCTGCGTTGACGCACGGCGTTCACTTCGAAATTATGCGCGCATTGGAGGTGATTCAACTTGTTCTCGACGACGCGGAGAGTGATTTGGTTGCAAATTATTACCTCCTCTTCATCGACAAACCAACAAACACTGGAACAATTTAATTTAACATGCAGAGCAGCCGCCAGCACGTTATGGCTCTGTAAACCACATAAATCCAGTGATTATTGCGTCAGGCCACAGTACGTCGGCCGGAAATGCACAATGCATCGGTGGAACTGAATTTAGGAGGAAATTACCCATTTCAATCTGCCATCAGCTTCGCGGCTGGCTCAGCTGTGGGCGGCCTCGCTACGCCATTTTTGGTTAGAGCTGTCACGTCATGATGATGTCACGGTCACACTGCTTTATTCCTGTTCTTTTGTCTGCATTGCATTGTCTGCAGCGCTCATCGTCGTCTAACTTCAACTCAGACTACCTCCATGGCATCCTCTGGCTGTCCTTGCCGTCGAGCGTGACGTGGACGCGGCTAGTCGTCACTGTTCATCGTTCAACCAACTCTGTCAATCACGTTCGAATATCAACGTATCGTTAGCGCGACTGCTTCGGCGCTACACCTCTCGCAAATTCATAACCCACCGAATCATATTCGTCTCTCCAACCATGCCAAGCGCGTCCAGAACCCAACACAAAGCGGAGGCAAAATACAACGTCACGACAGACTGTACGTCCTTTCCTCCCACTTGCTCCCGCGTCACCTCTAACCATATCTCTTTCCAGTTCCGAGACTCGACCTCCACTCAGCAGCCGCAGCAGGCAACCTCGGACTCGTGGAGTACGCAATCCGGCACGGCCAGCCCGTCAACTCCGTTCTCGATGGCGTGCTCCCGTTGCACGCTGCAGCGGCCGGCGGGAGCGTAGTGGTCGTTCTTTATCTTATAGACCAGGGTGCGGATGTGAACGTCCCGAGGTTCGTTTATCTCATTCATCTCTAACCCATCGTATTTGGTTGAAGATGTACACCGTTATTTTCGCTAGACTCCCGAGACGATATTCGAACGAAAAGAAAAGCGATACAGGCGGGTTGATCGTCGGCAGCAGCGGTGCGTCCCTCCCTCTCGCCCTCCCTCCACGTATATCCATATTCACGCCCCCACCCAACTTAGGATCCACGCCCCTCCACTTCGCCTCCGCCAACGGCCACACCCCCGTCGTGCGCATCCTCCTCGAGCACGGCGCGCACCCGGAGCGCGCGGACAAGCACGGCGTCACGCCTGAGATGCTCGCGAGGGATAATGGGTGGGCGGAGTGTGCGGATGTGATTAGGGAGTGGAGTGGAGAGCGTGAGGCTGACTTGCCGTCTTCGGAGAAGCATGATGGGTCGAAGCAGTATCATCATCATCATCATCATCATTTGCATCTTAAACGCTCGATCGACGAGACGATCCATCTCCTCACGTCGCACCATTGCCATCCCCATCATAACAACGCATCATCCAACTCATCCCCGCCATTCCCAAATCGCGAACCATCGTCATCCTTTACCCCCCATTCCCATCTACATATCAAATCCGCGAGCAGTCGTCGCCCAAAGTCGGCTGGGACGAACGCCGACGCCGATCGCGAGAAGGATGGTAGTGCGAATGTTAGTGACGGCGCGCGGAAGCTGACGAATAAGTTCTCTTTGCTGCATCTCCTGAAGAAGGACAGTGCCAGCGGTGCCGAATCTGCGCAACACAGTCGAGATTCGAGCCCTGCGCGGAAGGACTTCGATCGTACCGCTCTATCGCACGTCCAAGGACCCACGAACACGAATGAAAACAAGGCAGAGGACCACGAGAAGCCCCCAAGCTGGTTCCGAGCGCGGACGGGGAGCGAAAGCGCGCTGAGGGGTGCACGCGTTGGAACGTCGCTCGATCTGGGAATGGGGATGGGGATGGGTCTGCATCATGCGATGTCGAGTGAGAGTCTGAGGAGGGTTGGGAGGAGCCCGTTGGGTACGCCGCTTATCCTGGACCATCGCGCCGGCGATGATGGTGGTGACGACGAGGACGAGGACGAGGACGAGGAAGACGAAGGGGTGGTGAAGAGGAGACCAAGCCTTCGACACCACCGCACATCGTCTTCCCAATCCCACTCCGCCTCCCACTCTCACTCGCCCACACACTCTCAATCTCAAACATCGAGTCCATCTCTATACCCAAAAGGCGCGAAGCTAATCCGGTTCAACTCCTCGGGCCAGTACGGCAACGGCACGCCCGCGCCGTCGATGGTCGCGCAGATCCTTGGTCGGAGGCCGTCGCGGACTTTTGGTTTGCGCGGAGGAGGAGGACAGGAGAGGCGCGTGAGGGGGTGTATGAGCGTTGGATCTCTAAGAGGGCGATTTGGAGTGTCCAATGACCACGATAAAGAGGGAGAGGGAGAGAGGAAGGGTTTTAGTGTGCACCTTCCACCGGAGTCCGCGCCGGCGCTGCGCACCCGGTTCGGCAGCGACGTTGGTGATGGTGGTGGTGCTGAGGACGAGAAGGACGAGGGATCGAGTAAGAGGCGGAGGGGCGCTTCGTTCGCGTCGTCTATTTCTTCGTCAGATGCGCAGAGACCGTCACCCAACCCTGGAGAGGCCGTGGCCGAGGTGGTGTCAGAGAGCACGCCGACAGACTTTCACTTCACTATCTCCACACCTCCACCCCTCGGCTCATCCCCTCGCCAAATCAACGACTCACAAACATTGAACAGTCGTCGTCGTGACTCGGTTTCCAGCACCGATACGGACGCTAGTGGAGCAGACGATCATGATGCGCAGCGTCCGATTCATTCTAGTCTCCTCCTCACGCCGCCATTGTCTAGCCCGAACCCTCCGCATCAATCTGTGGATATGTTGGTTAATGGGTTCAGCGCGCCGCCGATATATACGCATCGTGAAGGAGGGGGGGATGGGGATTCGCCGTCCTCGTCTCTTGAGGATCTCGACTTCTCCCTTTCCTCCTCGCGATATAACAATGCGTCCCTTCGCAGCACCATCACCAACTCCACCTCCGTCCGAGACGACCTCGACCTCGACCTGCACACCGTATCCTCCCGCGCAGAGGCGGAGGCGCTCGTGCAGAAGACGCAGGCGTCTATCCTCCAACTTGCGGAGAGTATGCCGGATGGAGAGAGGAGTCCCGAGATCGATAGGGTTCCGTTGAGCGCGAGGTTGGCGGCGTATGGCGAGGTGCTCGCTCTTGAGAGAAGGTTCGCGAAAGGGGAGAGACAGAGGGAGTTGTGGGCGGCGAGGAGTGATAGTGAAGAGGAGGGTGAGGGGGGTGGGGGTGAGGCTAAGGTGGTGGTTGGTGCTGGGTCGAGTGCGTATGGGACTCCGAGATCGCCGAGGCCTAGAGTTGTTGGGTTGGAGAGTCCGCCGCTTTCGAAGGCTGGTAACCGCGTTATCCCAACTCGCTCCATCTCCAATCCAGTGGAATACGATACGTCGTCGAGCGACGAACCACCACCAGCCGTCGTCGACGTCGTCGAAACGCCACCCACGCCTGTCGACTCCAAATCCCCGCAATACGCGAAAGCAAACCTGCGCGTCCAGTCCCACCGCTCGAATCCCTCTCTCCGCCCACCTCCTCCCATAAACCTCTCCCTCGCGAACGAGTCCGTTCCAAGTCTCCCCTCAATCACTGCTGGCGCACCCCTTACGCGGGTATCGACCGCTCCGCTGCAAGAAACCAAAACGCAAATTGACCTGGTCTCTGCGCCAGAGGCGCTCCCGAAGCATAAAGGCAGCGCGACGAAGTTGGCGCGCATGGGTTTCACTGCCGATGACGGGAATATCCCCGTGACGTTGCCGATGACGCCTCCGCCGTCTTCAAAAGCCAGTTCGAAGCGATTCGTGGGGATTAAATCCCTGATGCTCAATTTGAAGGGGAAGTCGTGAAGGACTTTCTACTGTGTACTCTTTCTTTCCGTCTATTTATTACTTGTGTATCGACGTCGTGTTGTTCTTGATCGCCGTTTTGACGAACTCCCATTTGGACGCTCCCTTTTTTGTTGTTTTTTTGCTCTGCCATGTTCAGTAGTCTGTACATTAGCGAACGCTCAAAACTGTACAATGTGTATATCCGACGTTACTCGCGTTCCCCCTACAAAGCACCGTTGCAAAGCTCAATGGTCATCACCGGGTGTCATTACGTCATCAATTTTGATCTCCAAAACATACGACGACCATGGCTACTTTTCTGTGATTGTCACAGCAAGAATGGCTTGCGAGATTCTTCTCGCCTTTCGTGGAGACCTGGCTTTGTAAAAGTACGGTGGTAGTGACGATATGAAGGCACTGTCAGAGCCTCGGAAGCTGCTCATAAGGATCTCTCCAAATCACCCACTGGCACTGCCTTCCGTAGGCTTTCATCTCTCGAGGAGTTGGATGGTGAGTGAATCTATTCGCCACCTAATTGGGCAAATCAGTGATGTGTCGAATAGAGTGTTTAATTTTGCGACTGCGTACGCAGCCCGCAGTCTCGTGCTGCTTGACAGGGATAACGGCGCCGGTGCACTTCAACTAACTACCGTCAACATTCGTTCACTATCATGGTGGACGACTACCCGACACTCTTTCGTATGTGTATAGTCCAGGCTACACTGGCTATTTCAAGTTTCATTGATTTGCAGGTTCGGAGGAAATGAGTCTTGTCCAGCTATTTATCCCAAACGAAGTTGCGCATGACGCCATTTACGAACTTGGCGAGCTCGGGGATGTTCAATTCAAAGACGTGAGGACCTTAAGTTGTCCATTTGCCTGCATGATTTACGATCGTTCATTCATAGTTGAACCCAGATGTGAACCCATTCCAACGCTCATATGTAGGCGAAGTCCGGCGCATCGATGAGATGGCACGGCGTATCCGCTTCTTCTCCTCGCAAATTGAAAAGGAGAAAGAACCAATCCGGTTGAGACCCCTGCAGGACTCCGCTCCGCTTATCACCTTTGGACCATATGGCCCGCAGACAATCGACGAGCTTGATATCAAGCTCGCGGAGCATGAGGCGCGCTTGTACCAGATGAATGCGAGCTACGAGACACTGAGCGAACGCATGAGGGAGTTGATAGAGGCGAGGCATGTTCTGAGAGAAACGGCCGTATTTTTCCATCGGGTATGTTTACCGTTTTGAGCGCTACCGTGTATTTGACTGAGGCGAGATGGCTGATATGGATGGATGTATAGGCTGAAGAGCACCACAATGACATACGTACATCGTCCGATGATATCGCAGCCTCTCTTTTGCAACATGATGATCGGGAAAACCAGTTCTCCAGTGGATCTATTGAATTTGATATCGAGTACGTGTCTAGTTCAATTTACCGTACATGACTGATGGACGGAATAGGTTTGTGGCCGGAACCATCGACCGCGCGCGCGTTCCTATCTTCGAGCGTATCCTCTGGCGCGTCCTCCGCGGGAACCTCTACATGAACCACGCGGACATTGTCGAACCCTTCATCAATCCCTCCACCGGCGAAGAAACGCGCAAGAACGTCTTCATCATCTTCGCTCACGGCGACGTTCTCCTAGCGAGGATCCGCAAAGTCGCTGAATCAATGGGCGCATCACTATATCCCATCGACTCCAACGCCAACAAGCGCGCTGACGCTCTCCGTGAACTCACACCTCGTCTTGAGGATTTGCAGACTGTTGTGTATAATACGAGTGTCACGAGGGGAACGGAGTTGGGGGTGATCGCGGAGAGTCTGGAAGGGTGGAGGGATGTGGTGAGGAAGGAGAAGTTGATCTACGAGACGTTGAATTTGTTTCATTATGATTCGAGAAGGAAGACATTGTTAGCGGAGGGGTGGGTACCGACTAGGGATATAACGAAGATTCAGAATGCTCTTCGTCATGTTACAGTTAGGCTCTGCCCTTCTATCTGAGTCATTCGAGCACTGACAGTCTCGCAGGAGATATCAGGGACTTCAATCCCTCCTATCCTGCACGAAATCCGTACACGCAAACAACCACCCACCTTCCACCGCACGAACAAATTCACCGAAGGTTTCCAGACGATCATGGATAACTACGGCATCGCGACGTACCAGGAAGTCAATCCTGGTCTCTTCGCAGTCATCACCTTCCCGTTCTTGTTTGCGGTAATGTTTGGAGATATTGGGCACGGATGTATTATATTTTGCGCGGCGCTGTGTATGATTCTAGCGGAGAAGAAGTTGGCGAGGAATGATCTAGGGGAGGTACGTGTTTCCTTTGGGTTTTCGGTGAGCTGGGCGGATGGCTGATGTTCTGTCGGTGTAGATTATGGGCACTTTCTTTTAGTACGCTTTCAATTCACCTTTGTCATATTTTAACAAGACTTTCCTTCCAGCGGCAGATACATCATCCTCCTCATGGGTCTTTTCTCGATGTACACTGGTCTTATCTACAACGACATCTTCTCCATGTCTCTCCGCGTCTTTCAGTCTGGTTGGGATTTCCCCGAACGCGGGAACCAGACCAATGTCGTGGCCGTATCGAATGGGCATACTTACCCCTTTGGACTAGACCCGGCATGGCATGGCACAGATAACGGACTTGTGTTCACGAATTCATACAAGATGAAGATGTCTATTATTTTGGGTGTCATTCACGTTCGTCAATATCTGTCTTTAGATCGCGACAATGCTGACGGTGTTTGCAGATGACATTCGCACTCTGTCTCCAAGTGCCTAATCACATCCGCTTCAAACGACCATTCGACATTTACAGCAACTTCCTCCCTCAACTCATCTTTCTCCAATCTATCTTCGGCTACCTCGTCGTCTGCATCCTGTACAAATGGTCCGTGGACTGGTCACATTCGCCCGTCCCTCCGTCTCCTCTTTTGAACATGATTATCGGAATGTTCCTCTCCCCTGGCAACGTTTTACCCGAAAAACAACTCTACAAAGGCCAGGCAATGGTGCAAACGGTGTTATTATGGTGCGCTGTGGGATGTGTACCATGGTTGTTGTGCTTGAAACCGTATATCCAATGGAGGGAGATGAAGCGGGTGAGAGGGCAAGGGTATGTTGAAGTGGGGCAGCATGCAGAAGGTGAGCGGGATTTGGAAGGTGAGGAAGAAGGGAATGGGAGACTAGTCGTAGAAGATATGGAGGACGATGGGGTAAGTTCTTTCCGACAAATATCAAAAACGGAATGAATGCATATTAACGAAGTAATATCGACTGTGCAGGAACAGCATGACTTTGGGGAAATTGTGATTCATCAGGTTATACACACCATCGAATTCTGTCTAGGGTGCATATCGCACACTGCATCGTACCTGCGTTTGTGGGCCCTCTCTCTCGCACATTCACAGCTATCGGAAGTGTTGTGGAAGATGACGATGCAGGACGCATTGAAAGGGGAGGGAGGCGTAATCTCCCTGATCACCATGTCCTGGTTGTGGCTCTCATGCACCCTGGGCGGTCTGTGTCTCATAGAGGTGAATATCGCACGTAATTATTTTTTAAATGTTATTAACGTGAAATACTTGCCGTATCCAGGGTCTATCTGCGTTTTTGCACGCCTTAAGGCTACATTGGGTCGAAGCAAATAGTAAGCATTATGAGGCAGGCGGATATGTACGTTCTAGTGATTTTCTTGTCGTGTGATTGATGTGGTCGCTGACGGCGCTTTTGTTCATAGGCTTTTACTCCATTGACTTTTGCTCAGGACGAGACAGAATAGCATCATGGGGACTTTACTAGGCAGTCTGATAACCACGACTATGTTGAAGCTACGTATCAATTATCTATGGCCAACTGTGACCATACATCCATCCGGGTTGTTTTACGCGTCTGAAAATTTCGAGGCTGCGGATGTATTCACGTAATGAGTACGTCATTCGCGGCCCCTGCAAATCACAAAATGAACGCTCGGCTCTCAGTCTTTCACAGTGAACGGGCGGGAAGAACCCAAGCGTCTGGACAAATCAATAGCCTTTCGGTCTCGGCCTATCTGGACCATTGATACGTCAAGAATACTGCACTCACTGTAGGGCATCGGGGCGGACGTGCAATTCCGTCCACACTTTCACTATGTACTGGCGTGCTATGCACACGGACTCGGATTATCCCGGGACTCTTCTGTTTCTCCAACCCGTAGTATGACCGGTTCCAGACACCACTTGCGCTGCTCCTCGGTGCTGCGGATGCTTGAAAATTTTTACATGTTCGTGGCCCAAGAGTCTTCCGTACTTATTGGAAACAGTTAATGAGCTTGAGCTCGAAAAAACTTCTCCTATTATAAACTGAACGATTCAAATGAAATGACTCTCCCGTCTGTTTAGTTGATCAACAGTGTTCATGCACTTCATTGTTAGTGTTTCCATCCTTGTATGATTGTGATTCTCGTCCGTTCGTATCGCTTAATTCTACTTGGTTATTTAAATGGGAGTATACAGACGGATCAGATAGCCTTGATCTTCCCTATCCTGCAGTGCATATCGCGAAATACGTCTCCGAACCTTCAAACTCGAGAGCTAGTGGAAGTAGGCTAATTATGTCGTACCTAATGGATAGTATCAGACGACATAACAAGAGCCGATCATCACTGTCAAACCCAGCGAAATATGAAGTCAATCAGGCTCTGGTCATCTGGAAGGTAAATCCCGCCACCAACTTCACCTCTTATCAAAGTACCACATAATTCCATCATTGCAAAAACCCAAGTAATAAGACGAGCGAGGCGACCTGTCCCAATGACCAGACGTTCTCTCCGGGTAGGTCATTGTTCTGCGGTACCAGTAGTTCGTTACGGAGAACTATAAATTGAATGGCGAGCCATGAGCTCGAGGACGCTTACTCCATATATAATTTGCCTAAATTTCAGAAGCCAATAATAGGCGATAATTTGGCACGCATATTAATGAAAAGTGACACCGAAATATGACAGAAGACCGTCGCCATCAGAGCCACCCACCGTATCGCCATCCCAATTTCGTTGCTCACAGGACTATTACGGTCGCTGAGGCCAAGAAGTAACAATACAAGCCCAATCGTTGCCATAACCATAGAATCCCACCCAACCGCAGTCAAAGCAGTCCACCATTTTCGCATCCAAGTCGGACAGTAATCCAAAAGAGAACATATTTGGTGCTGTGATTGCACTCTGGCCGCGAGCCGAACGTCAAAGCCGTTGACCACAAGTGAACTGACCAGGCGTCATAGGAGAGAAATGAAGTGATAGAGAATATGACCAAGCACAGTGACGTTTTCTTATTGAACTCTGAAAGAATGAATCAGAATCACCACCGGTTGCCCAAAATCAATGAAAGCCCATACACGTACCAGATGGTCGGGTGACGTAGTAATACCAAAGCACAAAAGCATATGATATATGAGCGCAGCATGGTAGAGCGTAAACTGGCCTGGCCCTGTTTTGTATGATCGCAGTAAGCATGAGGGGCAGGGTTTACACTCATGTATTATTCAGCAAGGAAGAAATAATGTCTCGCAATTTCGGTTCTTGCGGGATCGGCGCCAGCAGAAACCCAGCGACGTAGAGACCAACTGTAATCTTTGAATGAAGCGTCTGAAACCAGTACGTCGCGTACGAAGGGTAAAATTCACCCCAATGCCCGACACAGCAGGATTCGGTATAATACCCATGCGTACCTTCGTATCGGACATTTGAAGTTCATCACTTTCTCGTGGTAATCTGATCAAGTGGGTGATGGTGAGATTGCCAAGCACCTTCGAGAGACCCTCAGTGGTTGCTTGAGGTGACTTTCTACGCCGACGCGAGCAGTAACTGTAAGGTTGATGCGGCCACTGACAGACCGTGAAAGTCTGAGTTTCGTATTTTTGTCTTCCCGTTGGCTGCGGCGAAATGGAGAGGCGGGGACCCTGCGGTGGACAATATAATCGTGAATATAGAGTGATAGGCGGGGAGAATGAAAATGGGAGAGAAACGACGCACCGCTGCTGCGAAGATGAAAGCATTTCTTCTCGTTCGAGTGTCAGCGAGAAAGTCTGGTAAAACGGCATTCAAGGTTGATGAAATACGATAATAAGATGAATGAGAAACACACCTAGGGACGTTCACATCCGCACCCCAGTCGATGAGGTACAGAACTACGACAACACTCCCGCCCGCTGCTGCGGCCTGCAACACCGTCGAGAACCGAGTTGACGGGTTGGCCGTGCCGGATTGCGTATTCCACGAGTCCGAGGTTATCTGCTTCGGCTACTGAGTTCAGATCGAGTCCCGGAGCTTCGAAGAGATGCTGTTAATCATCGTGATGCATGAGCAAAGGGTTAGGGAAATGACGTACAGTCCGTCGTGACGTTGTATTTTGCTTCCGCTTTGTGTTGGGTTCTGGACGGGTGTGACTTGGTTGGAGAGAGTTGAGTGCTTGTGGACTGTGGGAGCTGGTGGTGTAAATGCAGACTCGCAAGGAAAGCGTTTAGGTTTGATATTCGTAAGTGATGTTGACGAACTTGGTTGAGCGCTCCGTAGTGAAGACCAGCTCGACCACGTCATGCTCGATTGGTGAGGACAGCCAGAGGAAGCCATGGACGAGGTCAGAGATAGAGTTTGACGACGACGAGCGCTGCAGTCAATGCAATGCTGGTCAAAAGGACAGAGTTGTGAAACGTGCGTGTGACTGTGATAGAACGTGACAGTGCTAACCAAAAATGAAAACTGAGTCTCTGCACAATACCACGACGAGACGGTTGCCGTTAAATCATCCACTAACACTATTTCTTTGGATTCGACACGGGCATGCGTACGGCGTACCTCAAGTCAGTTGGCTTGGATTCGATTCTTTTACCCTTGCCACGCGAAGTTTGCCGTCCCCGACTCCCCATCAGAGCAAGTGCAGATTACCTAAATTTCATCACGAACTACGGGACGCTCTAGGTGGGTCAGTCAGTATCTGTAAGACGATGGTGAAATCACTGCTGCAACAAATGTAGGTTGCTGACTAG
This sequence comes from Rickenella mellea, assembly GCA_004355085.1. Lineage (NCBI taxonomy): Eukaryota > Fungi > Basidiomycota > Agaricomycetes > Hymenochaetales > Rickenellaceae > Rickenella > Rickenella mellea. Next base: position 46,424 of record ML170227.1, on the reverse strand, counting down.
TCAACCGTAAATCACAGACCCGGTGTGCGGCATCGTTATCATTCGCTATTCCCATCTGGAATGGCATAAGGGCCGAACTTGAACCATGACGTATCCATTCACTCCGTCGGCTCGCCACATATTTCGAACGCAGGGTCCTCTGGGTTGTTCGCTTCAAATCCTGTTGACCCCGAGTCAAAACAAAATGCTGGATTTCTCAAGGTCGCCGTGCATCCCCCTTTGGCCACGATTACATCTCCAAATACCTGAGTTGGTGTCGCGCATGGCATTTCTCCCTGGGGTGTATCACTGTGCGCAGCCTGCTTCGACATTTAATCATTTCTCATCACCGAAAACCCCACTAATTTAGTCATGCGAGTTGATCGGGACGACAGATATCCATTATTATTGAAGGACAAATCCGAAAGCAGGTAAGTCAACCGTTGCCAGATGTGTAAATCGCATCTCTATATTGGCATCCATTTATTCACGCTCTGTCTATATCTAGTAATTCTATGCTCTAATTCTATGCTCTATATTCACCCTTCAGTCGGTGCTTATTGCTTCGACCCACTACCCGATTGCATCTGATCACTCCCTGGCGGTTTTCGGCTTAATGTCCAACACAGTGTCCTTGTTCAGCGATTCTGCGTCCACCACTGGTTTCAATGCGGCCCACATCGGAATCAGCTTGTCCAAGAGGGAATCCATGTGTTCCCGCGAGGATCCGTGCGTCGAGGACTTCAAGCCGTCATACCACGCCTTGCAACTGAAAGAGCAATCAATCAGGCTTAAAGATTTACGACCAACAAAATTCCGGGAATACCACGAACTTGGCGAACTGGGTCGGAAAATCACTTCGTTGCTTTGGCTCCAGCAATCTTTGGGCGGCCATGCTATGCGGAAGCTTTGCCACGCCGGACTGGCATTTGGGGAACAAATCTTCGATTTTTGCCACGATTTTGGTAATGATCGCGTCGTCGAGCTCGGACATCAGGTCCTTTGCGTGTGTTATGACATCGTTTAGCGTCTTCTCTTTCTCTTGGGTCGATGTGGCCTTGGTATGGTCTTTTACCATTGTCTCCAACCTACCCCATGGGATTTGAGATATTAAACATACATGTAAGTTTGAAATTTGACTCACCTCTGTGTGCGGTCTTTGAAGCCCTTTAGTTCGCTTGATGTCCACGGAATGCCGTGGATTTGTTTGGTTTCCATGGGTGCTAGGTACAAATGTTTTATGTTTAATATTTCATCATTTGCCTTCTGAACGAGTTCCTCGATAGTGGGCATCTTTTACGAATGGTTTTTGTAGTGAATGTTGATATGCACGGCGGAAGGGTTGATGGTATGAAGGAGTGACATGCACAGACTGAATCTATAGGAAGTCAAGTTCTCCATGGGGCACTGAGTTTGCTGTTGACGCTAGGCACGGTCGTCTGGCCAATTATTCTAAAGTATGCTAGTGTCGGCGATTGGCTACACATACCAAGTGATGAACTAGCACAAGCGCAGAGTTAAGATAGCGCCTCCTAGTCTTTGTGTGACCCTAAAATTAGCCGCATATATTCATTGCCAGATATGACCGTTTTTAATCTCTCGGAACACCTTCATTCGAGGCCAAAAGTTCAAAATACGTAAACACTAGAATGGTTACGGGCATTCGGCAATTCTCGGTGCTGACTTCGACTGCCCAATTCCGAGTCTAATACCTTTAGTCCTGGAAACCGTTCCCGATGCGTTAGACGGGGCATTCATTCCGATTGTGAATTCCCCGTAAATCATTACGCCAAGAGGAAAGGATTCGGATCTGGCGTTAACTAGTACTGTTGGTGCCACATCGCCACTTCTGGTTCACGCGCATGCGCAGCTGCGCAGCGCAGCGTACGGTGTGATCGGGTCTCAGCTTTCGCTGTTTCAGCCCCAGAACCACAGCTGGCGGTGTGTAGCGTGACAAGTGCCAGTGACATCGCCCGGCTTGTGCATACCCAGTTAGACATTTTAGCGGTATTTATTAGGTGTTATCACTTTTTCAGCGCAGTTCATCAATAATGCACTTTACTGAAGTGCTCTTAGATAACAAAACCAACCCGGGTATCTGAATTTCGCCTATCTGCATCCAGCGACCCGTGCCCCATCCGTTCGAGTATGCACGGATGAAACGAATGGCGTTAAGTCAGTTGGCACCACCACCTCTCGCACAGCTACAAGCAGCCAAATCATACTATTACTCACCTCCCCAACCATGTCAAGCGTGTCCAGAACCCAATAGAAAGCAGTGGCAACGTACAACGTCACGACAGACTGTATGCGTTTGCCTTACCCCTGCTCATGCATTTCGGCGGTTAACAGTATCGTCTCTGACAGTTCCAAGACTAGAGTTACACTCAGCGGCTGTGGCAGGCAACCTCGGACTCGTAGAATAAGCAACCCGGCACGGCCAACTCGTCAACTCAGTTCTCGATGGTGTTCTGCCGTTGCACGCTGCAGCGGCGAGCGTGAGGAGCGACCACGTGCCGGATTGCGTACTCGACGAGCCCGAGGTTGCCTGCTGCGGCTGCTGAGTGTAAGTCGAGTCTCGGAACTGTACAGAGATACCGCTGTTAATCATCGTGGTGCATGAGCATGGGTGTGGGAAAGACGTACAGTCTGTCGTGAAGCTGTATTTTGCCTTCGCTTTGTGTTGGGTTCTTGACGCGCTTTGCATGGTTGGAGAGGCGGAATATGATTTGGGTGGATTGTAGCTTTGCGTGGGTTGGTGCAGACGCGCTAACTTAAACGATGCGTTGCGCGATTGACGGAGTGAGTTGAACGATGAGCAGTGTTGAGCAGCTCGACCGCGTCACGCTCGACGGCGAGGACAGCCAGAGGAAGCCATGGAAATGATTAGACTTCGAGTGCCAGTGCGATGACGACGAGCGCTGCACAATGGAATGCAGGACAAAAGAACAGGTACTATATTATTACGACCGTGGGTTCGCCATAGATCACAGAGAGCCGTGAACTGAACTTGTTTTCAAGCGACAGTCACGAAAATTTCCCAGTCCGCACAGTGGCAGTTTACCACAGTTTCGCCTCCACAGAGGCCAAAACTGGCAAAAATGAATTTAAGTAAGTGGCAGGTCACAGACACCTTCGGAAAATGAACTCATGAACCACCCTATCGAGGGTGAATGGCCCTGAACCTACGGTCGTAATGATAAAGGTAATGCAGCGTGACCCGTGACGGTGATAGAAC